>APFE030641757.1:59311-111382 GCA_000404065.3 Pinus taeda | reverse complement strand
GGAGGCAAACTAGTTCTTTTGAGGTATATGGAGTGGCTCTAATGATCCATTACTAGAGCTAGTGTTGTCATTATATACATGTGTCTTGGAACTTTTTCATAATATCAAAAGCGTTATGGCCAACATGTTCTTCATGCATTGATTATGGATATTTGTAACGCTATTTTGTGAATGCTTTTAATTCATGTTTTCTTTCATTTGTGCTAAAGTAGTTGAAATATTTCGGTTATTCTGGTAGTTATCATATTCAGAATTTGTTGTAATGATTATTATCATTGTCCCCTCCTCTTGGACTATTACATTGGATATTAGATAGATATTCCTTGTTGTATTGGTTGTAATGACCATCACATATGTCTGGACTATTATGCTTGATGTTGAATATATTATTATTGTTTATGTGTTTCTCTACTAGGGTGATATTATTACCTCTCTCCTAGAGGCTCACTTCTCCTAACCTTCTATAGCAAAATAAATTTGACACACATACAACTAAACACTCACTATGCACACCTTCCTTACTTTTTGAAGGCACAGTTTCACTCCTCTCTCTTATTGATAGTTAGATCCAAGGAATATTTTTAAGACAAGCAACAATGAGGCCATATTCCTGATGGGCCTCCTATCCAAAATGGTGTGAGATCTAATTGGGACTTTACATCAGGGAGACCCCTTGGTTGACAGATTTGCAAGACCGTCAACAATTTACGATAGAAGGAGGGCTAGATGACAATTTTTGCCCGTTGAGTATATTTTGAACCTTTATCTAAAATGGCTCATCCTCAAATCTTACTCCCAGGATGTTTCTCCAATTTATCCATTTTTCAAATTTCAATCCCTGATGAGCCTCTCTATCACTTGTCTTAGTTAAAGTTTTATGGTCAGGATGTAACATCCATAATCGAGCACATCTTTGATTTTCTTAAATTTGTGAATATTACAAAATCAATGATGAAGAGTTTGCTTCTGTGATTTTATTTCTCACCCTTGAAGATCATGTTAATCAATGGTGTCATAACTTGCCACTCGCTTCCATCCATTATTTACATCATTTCCTTAGGGAGCTTCCTCTAGCCTTTGATAGGTATAATTACCAACATGTTTGTAAAATAATTAATCACTTAATAATTAAGCCTAATAAATAAGTTGAGTATTTTTATGATAGATTCCTTCATCTTTGTTATGAATTTCCTGAAGAAGGTATGGATCAGGATTCCTTGAAAAAAGTGTTTGAGTGCTTGGCTCTTATCGATTTCCGCAATGAATGAAGACCACCAGATGTTTCTTAGTCCCCAAATCTTGTAAACCAATAAACATTCCTAATTTTAGAAGAGTAACTTGTTATTCCTTTGTTCCTTGTCCTTCTCCTTTCTCAGTTATTATGTAGGTGCCTCCTTGCGACGATCGTAAAGTTGGGAAACCTACACATCAAATCTATACTCCATCTTCTCATCCTTCTTCTTCTTTTCGTGAATCAAATCCCATAGAGGAAATCCCAAAATCGCTCATGAAGGCAATAGTGAAAACCAATTTTTATATTCCTCAAGATGATATTAACACTGAGAACTCTAGTCTTGAATATGATTCATATTTTTGTCATTCTCTATCATCTACATGTCTTGAATCTTTGTACTATGATCTTCTTGATCAATCTGCTCCATCAACTAGTTTTCCACACTCTCCTAATTTCAATTTGTTGGGCCAAATTGCCATCAGGTTCAAGATATTCACATTACATAGGTAGACGAGAAGGAAGGTGAATATGTTCAACACTTCTTCTCTTTTTTAAAATCTTCCATGTGAAGATGGTGTCTCCTAATTATTGGTTGATATTGAATATGTTAACATAGTAATAATTCAAATGAAATCATTTTGTTTAGATACTTAGTATTGGGAAGCAATCATTTTGATGATGATAATTTTGTTGATGTATACAATTATGAATGATAAAGTGCACTAGTTGATCTTTCAGTTTCTCGTGAAAAATTTAGTTTAAAATATTTAGTTCTAGAAATCTATTTCGGTAAAAGAAAATGCAATCATTGAAAATCCCTCTCCATCCCATTATCCCTTGTTCTCTCCTATTTGCAATGCATATACATGTGATTAAGATACTCCATGCTCTTAAAGTGCTTCCTCACATGAGTTCAATTGTTAGTTGGCACAACGTAGGGACGTTGTCCATGATGAAAGAGAAAATAATTAGATCATTGAGTATCCTTTCTATCCCATATTATATTTTTTCTTGCTTCAAGACAACTCTTCAAATTAGCTTTCTCATGAAATTTATCCATCTTTAGATTTTTGATCATAAGAATATTTTGGCTTCAGTAGCATGTGTTATCAGGAATAGTGTCCACTCGGATGGTGCTATTCCCACTAAGATGGGTGGCTATCTTAGAAACAAACAACTAAAGTCTACTTTTGTTTTCCTTTATGAAAAGAGACAAGATGAGAGACAAGAAGACCAACCTTAGTCTTGCGCTTGATTTCCTCTCCTTCTTGATAGAGCTTGCGTTTTCTTGCGTTGTGCCCAGGCTTCAAAGAAGACCTGTGGAAGGATCATAGCAAAACTACTATCAATAGAGAAAAAGCTATAGTATTCATGAAAATAAAACACAGGACCAGGATGTGTGGTAACATACAACTGCATATATAGAGCAGTAGCATCAAGAAATGGCGGAAAACATAGAATAGTATTTATTAAGATGACAAGGGGTAGCAATAGGAGTCACATAAGTGTTTGACCTATATACGAGCGATCATCGCTCGCAGCTAGAGAGAGCCTTCTTCCTCAAGCAAAGCTTTAGGATCAAACGGTCCACATATGAATGTACACGCAGAAACCAACTAACAGCTTCTCTATAGATTCCAAAATTCCAGCCTTGGATTTTCTGTGATGAGGGATCCCATATATATGATGATTTCAGAGAGGTGAGTCATCTTTCTGGGATCTGATTAGTTTCCTTCCTCTTGATAGTTCCTTCATCATTTGGAGAACTGAGATTTTCTTTACTCATCCTGGTCGATTAAATAGAGAGGCATCAGTGTCAGAGGGGAAGCTTCTGGACCGATTCCATGATCTCAACTGCATTTTCCCTGCCATTTGTCCATTCCCGACCATCGCACCCTACAGAGGAGAAATTTAGTATGCATCACACCTTGTACACTAGGAAGGTGATATGCATCGCACCCTCTACACTGAGCTTTCAGTATGGTCCAGTTTTGACCATTTATGAGCAAGTTCCATTGGAGAACTTCTGGGAGATGATGTAATCAGCTGACCTTGTTCCTTTAGGTAGTGAAGCAGAAATTTTAAGGACTTAGGAGCCCTCAGTTTATGGAAATTTATGATTGGGGTTGAAGTGCCCAAAAATGTCTATAACAGTTGCCCCCTAAAGCATGAGGTTGTTAATCTTTCTGATGTTCAGTGAAATGCTTTACTATGAGGATCTGAAGTTTTTCCGAGCTAGGAGGCGACCTGTAATAAGATACAATACGATACATTATTTTGACAACATTTGTTCATGATCTAGCTGAGGTGGGCATTCCCATGCTCAGCTTTATAAATTCATTTTCATGTACATTGGATAGACAATCGTCTGTGTGACATACTGATGATATGGACTCATCATCCTTTGATTTGGATGATCATCTGTTCGGCAATAATGTACACTTGATGTCTTTATATTCCTGAATATATCGCAGCCCGAATGGATGAAACTAGATCCGAGGTCTTCAAAACTCATTCAATCTTCACTCAGAGTACAAGTCGATCCATGTGAATAATGTTCTAGAGTCGAACATGGAAAGACATTGTCTGATTAGCAGCCAATGATGTAAGTTGTTAATAGGCACGAGAGGAATCACCAATAATGACAATGACCTTCAAGGCACTACAATACAATTCACATGGTGTGAAAAAGGACTTGGCATTGAAAACCACATAAAATCTCTCGGTTGAAGGCCATTGATGTAAACCTGTCACCGAAAGTGAGAAACTTTCCATTGAGGCATGCAAGCTTCAAAGTACTGAATGGGTTGTTCCTAAGTCAACTTCTTGGATAATGAGCCGATTTCGACAAGAAGCAACCCATTGCAGGAGGGCCTTAATGAATCCCACATCAATGACACAGAACGAAGCAAATGATTTTGGAGGTGAAAACAATATGACGATATAGGGTTTAGGGTGGCGGTCATGAAGAAATGGAGCATGAATGTATCGCAGTGGGTGAGACACAGGTGAATTGTCTGAATGACTTCTCTTGAACATATCGGCGACACTGACGATGGATTGGTAGCATTAACCCCAAAGATGGATGGTGTGATGGACCAATGGTGATGACCAGTGAATGGAACAATCCAACCTAGCATGGATGCGGAAGGAAAGTGTCATGTTCAAGAGCGACTTGCTACCAATAATGTTTCTTCAAGTTTTCTTCCCAATTTTCCCTAGTCATTACTGACCAATACCTCTTTATTTTTGTCAAGCTTGAGGAGGATAACATATGCTTGTTCTATAATGCGCCCTTCGGACGAACCTGTCACTATATTTTAGCGAGCATAACGATAGTGAAACTCGTTCTCATCCATTTGGACAAGTTTGTCGCTATTCGGTTTTAACGAGTTTAATGACAAAGATAACTCGGTCCCTTTCAATTTTAGAGAGTCTGAAAGAAACAGAAAGGAGACTCCAACCATTATTTTTCATCATATAATCCCTTAAGTCCGTAAAAGCGTAAAATAATACGAAAGGGATGAATTTTCGATAGTTTTAACGAGCCGAACAAGTCAAGCACTCGATATTTTTGTGTAATAATCCCTCAAGTCCAAAAAGACTAAAATCTAGAGTAGGGATAGCACTTCTGATGAATTTAACGAGTCGGAGAGGCCAATCGCTCGGCAATCTTTTCATATTTTCCAAGTCAGTTGAAAAGAGCTGAAAGAAGACTCGTTTTCGAGGAACGAGCGATTGTTTCGGGTAGCAGTTGATTCCAAGTAATATTTGGAAGTTTCCAATCATGGCAGTGTGACAAGGATGGCTAATAGAATCACTCTTCGTAGATGTTCCTCGAAGGGGTAAACAATCATATGGGGGTGAATGATTGGCTGAAAATAGAGTGGAGGTGATGGCGAGAACATGACCAAGGCTCAAAAGTTGCCGATAAGGAATTCACAATGGTTATTTAATGGTTCATTTTTTAATGAGCTTAAATGCTGGGGGAAACATTTGCTCATGAATTATGTTTATTTTTTAAGGAGCTCGAACTATGCGCTAAAACTGCTCATGGAGGGTTTATTTTTAACAAGCTTGAACCCTGCGGTAACATTGCTCGCTAGTCATATGATAAGGATGTCTCACTCAAGATGCCATTTTTTATGGGGCTTGCACCTTTTGAAG
Source organism: Pinus taeda (assembly GCA_000404065.3). Taxonomy (NCBI): domain Eukaryota; kingdom Viridiplantae; phylum Streptophyta; class Pinopsida; order Pinales; family Pinaceae; genus Pinus; species Pinus taeda. The sequence goes on along the minus strand of APFE030641757.1, from coordinate 105,981 downwards.
CTTTGCCCTGGATCCGTTCTTTATGCAAGTTAGGAAACGACTAGCCTTATGAGTTTAAAGGGTTAGAGGTCTTACAAATTTTAAAAATAAATAGTCGCTCTTCACTTGCATGCGAAAAGGTTTGCATGCCCCCAGGAATAGTGAAATTTTTTTGGGTTACCAATAAAGTTCCATTTCCGTAGCAGACAGAAAGCTCCCTTGGCGATGCCTATCGAAATAGACAAAGGGGAGTGGCATAGAGATACTACACTCACATAACTTTAATGAAGGTATCTTATTCTAGCCTGATCCCATTTTCCTGTAAGGATGGGTTCGTCAGACTAGTCATATATCCCTTGCGGAAACCCACTCTATACCCAAGGTTTCCTTGTCGAAACAGACCAGGGTGCATCCCCCCTGGGTTTTAGCCACATCTTCCTTAATCACTCGCAATAATCAGGTGGACAGACTAGAGTTCGATGAGACATTCGTTGCGTGGAAAGACCATTTAGGGATGGCATTTGACTATTTGTGATGTGTGAACCGAGTAATGACATTTGGTCTATGAGCTTGACCATCCTACCTTCGTGTGGAAAACACATTATTTTAAAGAGTGAGGAGACGAAGACTCCCATGCAATAAATATAGTTGCATCCAAGGAGTGGATTATAATCTAATGGTCCTTGAACTACCATGATGTTCATGTGAACGGTTTTCCTTCTCAAAGTAATGAGCACATTTGGATGGATCCCTAAAGGTCGACAGGTTCCTTTGTCGAAGCCTGTCAGATTTCTCATTTCAGGCAAAAGCAATGGCGAACCAAGTGCTTTCCAAGTAGTTGGGGGAAAGGATACTCACAGAAGCCCCTTCATTAATGATGGTACCAACCATGACCATTCTGTAAGCTTTTATAATGATTCTGAATGGTACACTAGCTAGTAAGCGGGGTCTGCCTAGTAGATTCCAGTCGAAGAAAACGACTAGGTTGCTTGGTGGTGGGACCAAATAGACGGCCGGATATGACTCTAATGAACTTCCTTCCTGTGATAAAGGAACGGGAGGACTGCCCCCAAGTTCATTGGAGTCTGTGTTGATGAAAAGAATTTGAACGATGTTGCTCTCTTTCTCTTCAGTGACGGTATCATTCGAAGACGAGCACTCTGAAGGCAAGATTGGGTCAACTGCCATTTCGACCCTTTTACTTTCATCTGGTATGGATTCAAAGGGTTCATTTTCAATGATAGACGCTTCGGTCGACCACAATGATGGGCCAGCCAGATTTTCAACCAGTAGAGGACTTGGCAAGAGTTTTTTATATCTAGGAGGAAGTCGTAACAGTGAAACTGGACGATCATCCAAAACTCTTTTAGCCTCGTCAAGGAAGGGACAATGGTGGACGTCGTGATTTCCTTTACACAACTTACAAGGAAATTTGGGATTCCTTTTCTGTCCATGTGCTTCAATTTCACTGGTTGATGGTGTGCATTCAACATGATCATCAGAGGTTGATGCCTCCGGATTACGCAAACGAGGAGACCAGCCCCTTAAGATCTGAGGGATGCAGGGACAATCTCAGTGATAGTGGTATCCATTGCAAATGACACAAGGAGATTGAGGTTTTGACGGTGCGGTGTGAGGATTTCCGCTAGATGACGCTTCGTTGCCCCCTTTCGATTTTGGTTCCTTTTTCTTCTTTTCTTTTTTCTTTTTCTGCTTCTTCTTCTTCTCAGTTACTTGATTTTTAGCTTTATCGGCTTTATCAAGCAAAGAGGAAGGAGGAGAGGGAGAATCAAACGAGGTAGAAGGTTGGGAGGCAACTCTAGTGTCATCTAGTTACTGATTTGACTGTTCAGGAATTACGAGATTCTGAACAACAGAGGTAGAGAAGCGCCAGACAGGCAAACCAATTATCAATCTAGGAAGTGACAAAGTAGCCATATGGGGTGCACCAACATCTCCCTTAGAGGAGAAAGGACTAGGATTTCCTCCAAAGGGAAATCCTTGGTTGGTAGACTCCATTTTCTCAACCTAAAGACCAACGAGGAAATTTGTGATGTTATTCCGATTAAAATAAATTTTAGACGCTTTGACACAACTTGTTTTTTCAATTTTAAAGAGTCAAGAAAAAACAAAAGATGACTCTAGTCGCCTTCGATTTTTATTGAGCCTGAAGTGACAAGTGCTCAGAGGACCTTTTCCTTTAAGGATTCTAAAAAGGTGAAAAATGGACTTCTCTGGAGATCTAGGCAGAGAGGATTACCAAACCAATCACAAAACTGCAGAATCATTTTTATGTTATGGTAGTCAATCTTCCCGAATGCTGTGTTCAGTGCATTGCGATCGATAGGGCGGCAGACACAACTTCGTAAGGATAAAGGATGCAGCCTATTGTGGTCTCCCGATATATACTTGAGAGTACGTGGGAGCACAAGTCTGTATTGGCACTTTCCATCTCAGAGTGGAGGAATCACCCAACCAACACTGAAAACAATAGTTACCAGGTTTTGCGACGCTAGAATATGTCTCTAGCCTAGACCTCTAGATGTTGTGCGTTAAGTTCCAAAGCGTTGTTAGATTCATTAAATTTATTTTAAGTTGATCTTGCTTAACAATTTGCCTTTTAGGTTCACCGCCTGATGTGTATATAATTCCTAAAATGCAGTCTAAGATGATAGACAAACATTTAATCTTGTTTCGGCAATGAAAATCCTAGCTACTAACGATAGAAAGTTAAGAATCTTTCTGCAAAGAGCACAGAGCACAAGCTAAATGCACAGTCAAAATCAAACCAAGCAGTCAAAACGCAAATGCACATGCATGTATTTGTTTTCAGCCTTCTTAATGTATGAATGATGATAAGAAAGCTATGTGCAAATCTAAATTACTTTTAAAGTAGCAGTACTCAACCAATTTCTTTTTTCAAAATGAAGTGAAGGCAAGAGAGACACTTTGTGATTTTGAAATCAAAATTGCTTTTCGACACTTTAAAAACTACTAATTCAAATCATATGCAATAGTAACTGTATAATCAACTATCATAAACAATGGGATTGTCTTCTAAAGCTGAAAACTACAGCTATGACACTTTCAGATCCAGAAACGACAATTCGACTATGCTACTTTTTTGCAAAAGAGAACTGAAAATGGCGCACAATACATAAAAACACTTACAGTTCTTTGCACTAAGGAGGCGAAATAATGCAAGAGAAGGGGGTTTTCACAGAGATACACTGACTACAGACAATGAAACTCCTGAATAGGACTGAAAACAGTGAGAAAAGACCACAGTCTAGAGGTAAAGTTTACCTTCCCTAACCATCGCACCTATTACATAGTGAAACCAATATGCAGCGCACCCACTGCACTCGGGAAGTGCGATGCATACAGACTGCCTTGAAGGCAGGGTGCGATGGTACAAGTGCAAGACTTTAAACAGGTTTTCCCTCACAGTTTACAATTCAGTTCAAGGATTTAGGCCAAGTAAGTAATGTTCAATGTATGTAAAACACAGGGGTGACCTAAAGAGGTTACTAGAGCCACCACTTAGGGCAATTAGATTGTTGTAGATCGATTCTTTAATTCATAAAAAAAACCCGAAGATAGACTGAAGCAGCATTGATCTACTTTGTAATTGTATAGAAAATGCAGTTCGAAGGCTAGCTGGCTTGACTTCAGGCTCCGTCTGTAAGTTTATAAAAGAAACAAAAATAGATAGGCTAACAAACAATCTAGTCGCTCCCCAGTGGAGTCGCCATTTTGTTACTAGGAATAGTGTCCACTCGAATGCTGCTATTCCCACTAAGATGGGTGGCTATCTTAGAAACAACAAGTAAAGTCTACTTTCATTTTCCTTTTATGAAAATAGACAAGAGGAGAAACAAGAAGACCAACCTTAGTCTTGCGCTTGATTTCCTCTCCTTCTTGATAGAGCTTCGCCACTTCTTCTTCGTCTGCCCAGCTTCAAAGAGCACCTGTGGAATCACAACAACATACTACTATCGAAGAAACAAAGATCTATATTCATAAATAACACAGGACCAGATGTGTGTTAACCATACAAATGCATATATAGACAAGTACACAAGAATATGGAGGAAAACGAGAATATCTTTATTAAGATGAAATGTAGCAAGAGTATTACAACCATATGTTCTGACCCAGCATCATCCCCCAGCTGGAAAGTCCTTCTTCACCTCAAGCAAAGCGTAGATCACCCAACAATATTAATGTAAACCAGAAAACCAACAACACTTCCCTATAAGATACAAAATTCTAGCCTCTGGATCTCTGTGATGAGGGATCGATAAATAGATGATTATAAGGAGGTGAGTCATCTTCTAGGGTCTTGATTAGTGTCCTCTCTCTGATAGTTCATGCTTCCACTTGGAGAATGATGATCTCTTACTCATCCCTGGTCGAAAATAGAGAGGCAAGTGTCAGAGGGGAAGCTTCTGGAAGATTCCATGATCTTCCACCTCGCATTTTGTCCCTGCCATTTGTCCATTCCCGACCATCGCACCCTACAGAGGAGAAATTCAATATGCATTGCACCTTGTACAATGGGAAGGTGATATGCATCGTACCCTCTGCACTGAGCTTTTAGTATGGTCCAGTTTTGACCATTTATGAGTAGTTTCCAGTGGAGAACTTATGGGAGATGATGTAATCAGCTGAGCTTGTTCCTTTAGGCAGTGAAGCAACACTTTTAGGGACTTAGGAGCCCTTAGTTTATGGACATTTATGATTGGGGTTGAAGTGCCCAAAAATGTCTATAACAGTATGGTTGTAGAAGATGTAAAATATTATCAAATCAGTGATAGAAATGGTTGTCATCCGGTTAATATTCATCTCATAAAAATAAACGAAAGTAGTTATCCTTATACCATGCATGATCTCAATCTTCATAATGAGATTTTACAATCCTTAAAGTTTTGGGACTTGCTAGAGAGTCGAGGCACTTCATCTTTAGTTGATGGTTATCTTAGGATCTCGCAACTCTAGTAGGACCCTTGAACTAAGTCAGATATGGTTTTATTCACGAAACTCTTCTTTTTACATGGTTTCACTTGATGTAAATTCTTTCTTGAAATATAATTGGTGTTATGCAGGACTTACAATAGCAGAAAAAAGTATCTCCCCTAGGTTTTGTGGCTAACCTAGAACAACAGAGAGATAAAGAACCTAATTATTTTCGTAATGTAAATAGATGACGGAATGAAGCCTATCTAGAATATGTCACATGCTTCGCTCCTTCTCTAGCTTGCATACTCCAACTCCATCTTTGATTGGAAAAATTAGAACTTTCACAGTCAGATAACACAAGCTAGGAAGCTAAGAGATCTATGTAGCATCATCTGACTACTCTGTTTAGTAGATCAAAATGGTATTGAAATATACGAAATAACAACATCATATATTGGGAAACAAAGAATTTTTTCCATTAACATAAATGTAAGGAGTTACAACCATAAATAGATGTTGATCTTGTAGAAGATCTCATCTAGGCTGACTTATCCTTTCCTTGTCACAATGTGCACCTCCAATCACCCTAAATGCATGAAATGAAACCTCTCATCACAACAACATAAGGGTCGAATCACTCTCCAAAATCCAACTTCTTACATGTGGAAGGTTCTAGATATATAGAGCAATGTGGCAAGTTGGGATTTCTTATCCAATTACAAATCAAAGGTTTTAGATCCACCTTTGATGGGAGGATGGGATCAAAGGATAGGGGATCGAAACTTAAAAGTAGGGTAAGATAGGATATAAATGTTTTATCTAAGCTAAATGGTTGTGAAAATTTTTGGAAGCTTTTGGAAGAGGAAGCTTCCATAATTTCTCTCTTTTTCCCAAATTTTTAGAATAAACGTAGGTACAAATGGGAGAAACCTATATGTGATCAACACAGGCCATAGTGGAGCAACCTATAGGTGAACAGTGTCTAAAACGAGGCTAGGGAGCATTGGTCCTACAACTCACTTAGATGATGAAGTTTTAGGTAGAAATTCTAGGGAATGAAAGAGACATGCTTAAAGCTTTGTGTAAGGTGATTACAAGGGGGAATAGGATGTTGATTGATCCCATTTAGAGGCCTATTGATCAGATGTAACATAATGACCTATAGAAAATTTCCCTATAAAGTGCAAAGTCAGAAATGATGACTGATGACTGAAGTGGTTTACCTTGTCACAAGTTGGGATCAAGAATAACTGACACGTTTCATCTATCACAATACATTTTCATCGTGACATATTTTCTACCAAGGAAGGCATACCGATACTTACAACATAAGCTAACATAACATGTACAATGATCAAAAGACGCGGCCATAAATGAAAAGTGGTGGAACCATGACTGGATGATTGTCTATATGATCATGGGCATCATACATTATGATCTTTGTGTAACTCCTGAAATCATAGATTGGATGGATGAAACTAGATCTAGGGTCTTTTATCTCCTTCAGATGACCAACTAACATACGAGTCTAACCATGTGAATCAATGAGTTGAGGTCAGACACGGTAGACACCATTTGATTTCCAACCGATGATGTAATACATTAACATACATGAGAGAAACCATCGATGATGTTAATGACTCTCAAGGTACTATGGTACAATCTATATGGTGTCAGTTAATGAGCTGATGTTGAACACCACACAGAGTCCTTTGGTGGAAGTCCATTGATGTAAACATTTCACCGAGAGTGAGGAAACTTTCTATTAATGTATGCTAATACCAAGGTACCAAAGGGTTATTTCTAGGTCAACTTCCTGGATAATGTGCTGATGCCGATAGGAAGTGACCTGTCATAGGAGGGCCTTGATGTATCCCCCGTCAATGACAAGAAACATGTATCATGATTGATACAGAATAAAACTGATACAAAAATGGACCCGGAAAGGAAAAGATGGAATGAAGGATTGAGAGTATTGTAATGGATATTAACTGAATGACTTCTCTTGAGCACACCAACGATACTGAATGGAGTTGGCAGCATTGAACCAAAACCGAAATGGAGGCTCTAAAAATTGGTATTATAACCAAAATACAAGAAAATTACCCAACCTAACAACCACAAATATGAAGTGGAATAGTGTTATGTTCAAGAGTGAATCACTGCCATTAGTAAATGGGTTACCTTGTTTTACCAGTTTCCCCAACCATATTGGTCAGTACCTCTTTGTTTTTTAACAAGCTTGAGGAGGATAACATATTCTTGATCTATAAGTTCACCCTTCAAATGAATCCCTTTGAGTATATTTAATCAAAATTTAGAAGGAGAGATTTGGCCTTGTCATGTTCGACAAGTTCATTATTATTGGATTTTTTAACAATTCCAGTGAAGGTAAAAATCAACATCTTTTACGTGTTTAGAGATTTTGAAAAAGAGGCGAAAAAGAAAACTCTAGATGTCCTTTTTCATAGATAGTCTCTCAAGTCTAAAAGGGTAGAAAAAATACTCAAGAGAACCTCTTAGCCATGTTTGACTAAGGTATTCCTTTTTCATGGATTTTCTATCTTAGCCTCAAAAAGGGTTAAACTCATATTTAGTAGACGTCTTTTCATTTATTTTTACAAATTCGAAAAGACAAGTGCTCGACAATATTTTTGTATTTTGTTTGTCTGGAAAGCGTTGAAGGAGAACTCCTCCTGGAGGAATGAGTGGTATAAAGGGTAATAACTAGCTCAAGTCATGATGAAACTTCTCAAAAGATGAAAATGTCAAGAGGATGGATAATAATACCACTCATAGTAGCAGTTTCTCATGAAAGGGAAAACCAACCAACTGAAAGCGTATGATCAGATAAGCATATTGTGACGAAGGAATGAGGAAACCAAGGCTCATCTAGCAGAAACAGGATGATAAAAATGGAAATCACGAGAGGTAGGATGGAAATGGTTTCATTTTTATACAAGCTTCAAACATGTGGAAACTATGGTTGAGAATACTTGAAGATGGTTTCATTTTTTCACAAGCTTGAAACATGAGAAAAGTTATGCTTGAGAGTGGTTTGATTTTTACACAAGATTGAAACAAAACTATGCTTGATTAAGTTTGCAATTCCCCATCATAATGATTCAATTCAAAGTACATGCCCCCCAAGATTCATTTCATGTACCTAAGTAGAATACTTGGTACTAACAGGTGGATGGAATGAAGGTTCATTTATGAGATCAAGTGAACAACTTGACTGGGAATTTATGAGATCTAGTTAATGATCCAAATGGATCCTAAAACTCTCTAAGTTTTCATATAGTTAAAAAATATCACAAATAAGAAACTTTTAAAAGGGAGGATTACACTATCGGGAGGCAAAAACATAGAGAAAAGATTGAAAAACAGAGTATCAACACTTTAAAACTATTTTGCATGAGAGCCATCGGATCTAGCCGATCAATGGTCCATATTTAATTGCACTATCATCTCATTAATATATATATATATAGATATATATATGTATGTATTTCTGTATGTATGTATCGACTTAACCGTGGCTCAGAGGATCAGCGACATGCGATTGTGATATCGTAATATCGCATCGGAGTAAAGCAAAGGAGTAGCACTGATAACAAATGCAATTGCGATGAACCAGACCTGATAAAATTTATAAACGATATTTGATATATTTTCATGTCTAGAAAATGGGCTTTTTCAATGTAAAACACATTTTCATTAAATGAAGCAAAAAGAAGAGAAAATGCGTTGATGCGATGAAATCGGACCCGAAAGGGTTTGTTAATGCAAACATATATTATTTCAAGTTTGATATGAATGGGATTTTCATGTTTTAATGAATTTTGAAGTACAAAAGGAAATCACGATACAAGCGGGATTTTGGGTGGGCCGAAGGTGGTAAGTGGTTTAAGTGAGGCTTCGCCCAAGCCCATACACTGGATGCCACGTGTCCAGGCCCTAGAGAGAGAAAACCACCCTTTTCGGGCGGTTAACACTCATATGAATGAGCCACCCAAAATGAACCTGAGCCGTTGGATCCAGATCTCCTAGATCAACAGTAGAGATGCGATAAGCAATATAAAGGTGGACCCAATAGGAGTTATAAGGTAGAATTTATAGTATTTCAAATCCGATAAATTGAATATTCGTGGATTTTCATTGTTTTACATGTATTTCTTTGTGTAAATAGAGAATGACCATTTTTGGGATTTCAAAGGCATCGATGGTCCATTCTGTTACAAAAAAGGTGGCCACCATCCCTAAAGGCATTTAGAAATGATTTCTAATGCTCAGAAGGGGATTTGAGCAGATAAAGGCTGAGGAGCCGAAGAGCCCGAGAAGGGGAAATGAACAAATATCATTTATTGGCTTTAAAGCCACAAAAGATAGAAGACAGAAACAGGCAGTGCTAAGACAGAGAGAAAATGGAGACAGAGAGTTAGTGAGGAGAGTTTGTGTACTCAGAAAGACTTGGGAAATCCAAGTAAAGCCTTGGCATTTTGTATCTATTGTGTGAGACTCAAATTGAGCTCACTTTTGTAAAATCTTTGCTTATAAAGACATAGTAGAGAGGTCACAACTGAAGGTTGTACCTGGAGACGTAGCCCAAGAGTGTTGGGTGAACTCCTTATTAAACTTGTTGTGTTCATGCGTGTTTATCTATTATGTTCTTTAACTACTTCATTATCTATGTATTTCACAATCTTATTGATCCATTGCACAAAGTAACATAGGAAAATCCATAAACATGAGTCTGTAATACCTTAATAGTTGTCTAAGATCTCATTATCAGATCAAGTGGTATTAGAGCTTTAGGTTTGCTAAGGTTAGAGAAGCTTTTGCTGGATTGTTGAATGCTAACTAGGTCAAAGCTCAAATTAGGAGAAGGACAAATGGTTGAGGCTAACCTAGAAATTGGGAGAGTCTATCCTAGGAGGAAAATGGTAGAAGAAATTCCCTTGGAATCAGACTCTCAGTTCATGGATAGTTTCATGACAATGAGAGCCATGGTAGAAGAGATGTATCAAGAATTTAAGAAAGGTCGAGGTGAAAGTACTTCAACCTCCAAACAAGACAAATTAATAGAGGAACCTCTTCTAGATGGCCATTTAGAATGCCAAGGGAAAAGGGAAGAACCTCCTCTATCAACACCTCTTTCTAGCCCTGAAAATAAAAAGAAGAAAACATCTTTGACTAAATTAGATGTAAAATTTGATTTGCCAATATATGATGGAGAATTAAATGCAGAAAAGCTAGATAACTAGATTAGATAGATTGATGTATATTGTAGGGTGTAGATCATCGATTTAGAAAGGAGAAAGATTCAGCTGGCCAACCTTCACCTTGGACGAACTGCCCTAGTGTGGTGGAAAGGTAGGACACAAGCTCATTTGAAGAAGCATGGTAAGATTCTTTCTACCTGGAGTGAATTTGTTTCAACCATTAAAAAACAATTCTATCCACTAGCTTATATGAAGCAAGAAATGATGAGTTGGCAAAATCTTCGCCAATTAAAGGGGCAAAGTGTACAAAGTTATACATAGGAATTTAGAAAAAGAGCTTTAATTCTAGGAATTTCTCTAGACTCACTTGAAACTTTGCTAAAGTATATAGGCGGTATACATAGCTATTTGAGGCACACCATTCTCATGTTTAACCCTACTAGCATAGATGAGGTATGAGTTCAGGCTACACATCTGGAGGCTAGAGCCAAGAATGTGAACCCAGAGATTGGGGGATCATCAAAACCCACTATAGGCAAGAACAAGTAAAAGAAGAAGTAGAAATGGAAATAGAGGAAGGAAAACATTGTAGAGAAAGACAAACCTTCGTGCACTCACTATAAGAAGGATGGACATGATGATGCACATTGCTAGTCTTTACATCTAGAGCTGAAACCCAAAAAGTTCGATGGAAAGAAGAATAAGACCGTTGATGCCATTTAGAAAGATTTTGGGTTAGACTCAAGTGATGAAATAACATCCACAGCCACATGTATAAAAGGTAAAAATTCTGAAGCATCTACTAGTAATTCTACACAATCTATTGATGATAAAGAAAATGAGAGGAAAGTACATGAGCTTTTTCATATTAGAGTTATTTCCAAGAATCAAAATATTGATACTTTATTTGATAGTGGATCGCAAGTAAACTTGATTTCTAAAGCAATTGTAAGGAAGTTGGAACTAGTAACCACAACTCACAAGAAGCTGTATCCATTACGTTGGGTATGTGATAAAGCAAAGCTACAGGTGACTAGACAATGTAAACTTAGGTTTGCTTTTGGGTCAACATTTGTAGATGAGGTTGAATTAGATATAATTCCCTTGGATATATGTGGTATTTTTTTAAGAAGTCCTTACGTGTATGATAGAAAAGCCGTTTTCCATAGAATTGAAAATAAGTATCAACTCACAAAAGATGGAATAGAATATATTGTAAGAGCTCATCAGAATATATTGTAAGAGCTCATCAGCTCAAAAATAACTACACCCTCATAAACTCAGGGCAGATGAAAAGAATTGTAAATTCATGAAAGAAATTTTTAGTAATGGTTGTAAAGGAAAAGAACCCTGATAAAACCAATGTATTTGAAGTTTGTGATGCTAAACAAAGAGCTAATTTAGAAAAAGTTGTTTCAGAATATGATATCCTATTTCAAGAACCTAAAGGTCTGCCACCCAAAAGGGAAATAGTACATGATATTCATTTGCAGCAACATGCTCCATTGCCTAACATCAAAATGTATAGGTTATCCGCTTTAGAGAATGTAGAGATCAAGAAGTAGGTACAGGAGTTGCTCACCATGTGGATCTCCAATTGTGTTGGTGGGAAAGAAAGATGGTACATGGAGGGTGTGCATTGATTACAGAGCATTGAATAAAATAATAATCAAGAATTTTGATCCTCTTCCTCGCGTTGATGATCTATTAGATCAACTGAAAGAAGCTATTTAATCTTCCAAGTTGGACTTGCGTAGTGGTTATCATCAGGTCAGAGTAGCAGAACAAGATGCATGGAAGACTGCTTTCAAAATAAATTAAGGGTTGTATGAATGGCTAGTTATGCCTTTTGGCTTAAATAATGCTCCTTCCACTTTCATGATAGTTATGAATGATGTACTTAGACCTTTTATTGATAATTTTGTAATTGTATATTTAGATGACATTCTTATTTTCAGTAAAATATGGGAAGAACATTTGAAGCATGTAAAGTAGACTCTAGATGTTTTGAAAAGAGAAAATCTCTATGTTAAATTATCAAAATGTGAATTTGGCAAAACATCTTTAAATTATTCGGGTTATATAGTAGGGGGTGGTGAATTGAAGATAGATCCCTTGAAGGTTGAAGTCATTGTTAGCTGGCCTAAACCCAAATCTGCTACAAAAGTTAGGAGGTTCCTAGGAGCAGCACAATATTGGAGAAAGTTTATTTCTAACTTTTCCTTGATTGCAACTCCCTTACATGCTTTAACAAGATTGAACAAGGTGTTTCAGTGGTGAGGCAAATAGTAGAAAGCCTTCGACACCTTGAGAGAAAAAATTAGTATAGCACCAATACTACCACTGCCAAATCTTCAAAGACCATTTGAGATTGAAACAGATGCCAGTGATGATGCCATGGGAGCAATGTTGATGCAACACGGTAAACCCATATGTTATCATTTTGAGACATTTAATTCTGCAATAGTTAATTATCCCACCTATGATAAAGAATTGTATGCATTAGCGCATAGTGTGCAAAAGTGGAAACATTACCTATTGGGCAAAGAAACAATTATACATATAGATCATCAACCACTTCAATATTTTCACTCACAAACTAAATTTCATCAATCAAGACACTATAGGTGGATGGGTTTTCTACAATAATTTCATCTTGTCATCAGATATAAGAAAGCCATACACAACATGGTTGCAGATATGTTATCAAGACCAATCATAAATCATCTACTAAACTTAAGCATAACTCAGTATTGCATGAAAGCTACATTGAACTATATCCTCAAGATGTAGATTTTAAAGATGTATATGCAACTTTAAGTCAAGGAAAACAAGTAGAAGAATTGGATTATCATGTTAAGGACCAACTCTTGTATCATTTGGGAAAGTTATGCATTCCTCAAACTGAAAGAGTTAACATAATCTGAGAAGCACATACTTCTTTAATACCAGGTCATTTTTGTGTAAGTAAGACAGCTGCACAGCTCCAAAAGTTCTATTATTTGCCCAGAATGCATGAAATATTTTCTAGATATATTAGAGGGTGTACCATGTGTGCTAAAAGCAGGCCCAACAATAGAAAACTAGGGTTGTACACTCCACTTCCAATTCCTTTTCATCCTTGGGAAAGTGCTTCCAAGGACTTTGTTGGGGGATTGCCAAAATCTAGAAAAGGTCATGACTATTTATATCTTATTGTGGACATGTTTAGAAAAATGTGTATTTTAATACCTTGTAACAAGCAGATTATAGCAGAACAAACAACAAAGCTGTTCTTTTAGCATGTATGGGTTCATTTTGGGTGACCCACTTCTATTGTCTCTGATCAAGATTCCTAATTTGTTGGGAAGTTTTGGTCAAGTCTATGGGAGTTAATGGAAAGCAGATTGAAGAAGAGCACAACATTTCATCTACAAACAGATGGCGAAATAGAGGTGGTCAACAAGATAGTGATCCAGTTGCTCACGGGCTATTGCAGCAAGCATCCGAAGCTTTGGGATGAACACTTATGTTATGTGCAACATGCTTCCAACGGTGCTAAACACTCTTCAACACAAAGATATCCTTTTGACACTTGTTTTGGTTCTATACCAAGGTATCCCTTGGATTTTGTCTTTAGTAAAGACAAAGAAGTTGATGGACACAGTGATGTGGACAAAGCAACCAAGTTCATTGAACAGATCGAAGAAGTTCACGAGGCAGTGTAGGAATAGCTGGAAAGAAGCTAGGCCAAGTAGAAGGCAAGGCATGATAAGCATCGAATTGAGCATAGCTTCCAAGTTGGTGACCAAGTTTGGTTTTACATCAACAAAGACAGAATTGAAGGTGAAGGTAAGAAGTTGAAGCCAATAAGGTATGGGCCTTTCAAGATACTTGAGAAAATTGGTGAGAATGCTTTTTGCGTTGATTTGTCAAGTTATATGAATATCTATTAAGTCATTAATGCAGAGAACTTGATGCTATATGAACCTTCATTGATTAAAGATCCCGAAGAGTAAATTTTGTTGCCTTCTATTGATGATTTGTTGCCTGAATATCTCAATGAGTTGCAAGAAGATACAGTTTTGGATAGGAAGGTGAGAACTACGCACAGAGAGGATGTTGAGTACCTCAGAATTAGACTCAAAGGTTCAAAACCAGGCAATTCAAGATGGTTAGAGATTGGGCAAGTGAGGAAGTTGTATCCTCACTTGATTGATGCTTAAAAACCAACTTTTGGTTGTCCAAAATATTTTTCAGTGGGAAGGCATGATCCAAATGGATCCTAAAACTCTCTAAGCCTTCATATAGTCAAAACTATCACAAAAGAAGAACCTTTTAAAAGGGTAGATTACACTATCGAAAGGAAAAAACATAGAGAAAACATTAAAAAATAGAGCATCGGTGGTTTAAAACTATTTTGCATGAGTCATCGGATCTGGCTGATCAACAATCTAGATTTGATCGCACTATCATATTACTAATATATATATATATATATATATATATAATATATATATGTATAATATCTAGACTTAACCATGGCTCAGAGGATCGACAACATGCGATTGCGATATCACAATATCGCATTAGACCAAAGCAAGGGAGCATGGTTGATAACAAATGTGACTACGATGAACTAGAGCCGATAATATTATAAATGATATTTGATATATTTTCAAGTTCGGAAAAAGGGATTTTTTAATGTAAATCACATTTTCGTTAAATAAACGAAAAAGAAAAGAAAATGGGTCGATGTGATGAAACCAGACCCAAAAGGGTTTGTGTGGGCCGAAGATGGTAAGTGGTTTTGGCTGGGCTCTGCCCGAGCCCATACACTAGCTCCCATGTGTCCAAGCCCTGGAGAGAGAAAATCAACCTTTTAGGGCAGTTAACCCTTGTACGAATGAGCCACCCAAAATGAACCTCATTTGTTGGATCCAGATCTCTGAGATCAATGGTGGAGATGCAATAAGTGATATAAAGGCAGATTTGATAGGAGTTATAAGGCAGAATTTATAGTGTTTCAAATCTGATAAACAACAGATTGGGAGAATTTCACAGTTTTACATGTATTTCTCTGTGTAAATAGAGAACAACCATTTTTGGGATTTCAAACGAATCGATGGTCCATTGCATTATAGAACAGGTGGCCACCATCCCTGAAGGTGTTTAGAAATGATTGCTAATTCTTAGAAGGGGATCTGAGTGGACAGAGGCTAGGGAGCCAGAGAGCTCGAGAAGTGGAAATGAACAAACAACGCCGATTCTTTTAATGCCACAAAAGATATAAGATATAGACAAGCAGTGCTAAGACGTAGATAAAACAGAGATAGAGAGTTAGTGAGGAGAGTCTTTGTACTTAGAAAGACTTGGGGAATCCATGTAAAGCCTTGTTGTTTTGTATCTATTGTGTGAGACTCAAATTGAGCTCACTTTTGTAAAGTCTCTGCTTTTGAAGACATAATAGAGAGGTCACCACTGAGGGCTGGACCAAGAGAAGTAGCCTAGGAGTGTTGGGTGAACTCCTTGTTAAACGTGTTATGCTTATGTGTGTTTGTGTATTATGTTCTTTAAATGCTTCCTTGTTTATTTATTTCGCAATCTTATCGATCCATTGCACAAAGTAACATAGGTAAATCCATGCAAATGAGTATGTAATACCATAATAATTGTATAAGATCTCATTATCAGATTAGTTAAAGACTCTAATTGAAAGGGGATTTGTTTAATTTGTTAATGAAATTCACACAGGAAAATAACTATACTCATTGGAACCTATTTCTTTTTTTAACAAGGTTGACATCGTAAAATAACTATCCTCATAATAGATTGCTTCATTTTTTAGTGACATTGTTACAACAAAAGGATCCCTTTTCCGATCCTGATCATCACATCCAAGAGACCATGGATTCCTAGAAGTTCTCATCAGAAGGGGGGAAATGCTTTGGAAGGGATATATGTCAAGGGATCCAATGGAAATATCATGTCCCATTTCCCCTAGTAAATGATTCACCATATGAGCTACAAAATCTAGGTCGAAAGAAGTTGAGTAGACATTGAAACACTCATCTTCAGCAGTAGGTACGTGAATGGGATAGGTTGCCACATAATTAACTTGTGGCGGGGAATATTCCACTTTCACATTCAAAACTATTAGGGAAGTAGGATGATTGGCAGTCAAATCAGGACCAACAAATGAAACCTGATCAATAGTCACAATCCTTCTATCATGTGGGAAGCACATCACTCAAAAGAGTGTGGACACAACAACTTTCAGAGCATAAACATAGTCTCGGACCATGAAAAAATTTAATTCTGAAGGGCCCATGAGAACCATAAAATCAATACATATAGTTTTTCCTTGCAAGGTAATAGGAAACTAAGGAAGAATCCCTAAGGGTTGACTGGTTCTTCTATTAAAAGTTAACATATTCAGAGTGATAGACATAAGTTGTGGGGAACCCAAAACTTGCCAAGAAATGGAGGATAGAATACTAACAATAGCTCCCTCATGTATAGCGGTGTGATGGATGTTCTTATCACAAGCCTTTACCATGATATTAACAGGCATGTAAGAAGGGATATGAGGTTGTATCAACCAAATACAATCAAAGCCAATGACATGGTTTCTTAGCGGGGCTTTCATGGGAATGGGAGAAATGCCTCCTTGTAGAATCAGAAGAAATAATAAGAACCCAAGAGGTATGAATTTCACTCTCTATGGGAAAGGTATGGTCAATTGAAGGAGTAATTGATTCAACTATTTTCTCAACCAATTTTTATTCTAGATTGACCTCATGGGATTCATGTTAAGAGAGAGCAGGATTCATTGGATTCAGATTCCAGCCAATCACTTCATCAATTAGTGGAGGATTGGGAGAAATCTTTTGGTAACTATCTGGGAGTCTGTCAATTTTAGGCAACAATGGTATGTTCTATGCTTTACTGAAATTTTACTTCAAATTATTTAAGAGCCCAATATCATCTTCAGTTTAGCAATCACATAAACATGCAAGTAAAATGTGGATAGAACATAAACATAAACAATAGAAGACAAGCCAAGACAAGAGGACACATTATGTGGAACCCGCCAAGGACAACCCCAATGTGGGGGACCCTTGATCAAATATTCTTTTAGTCTTCAATATTTCAACACAGAGAGATAGTACAATTTACAAACTTATATAATTTAAACAACAGCAAAAAAACCCTAACCAAAAAAGTCAACGTTGGTCAACAGGGAAGATTTCTTCGTCAATTTAGCTCGATCAAACCCAGTCAAATTTGGCCTCCAACAGGAAGTCTAATCAGCCCAAAACAGTGTGAAAAATTCCAGTCAAAACTGGTCAATAAAATTAAACCATGCAACCAACCCTAGTATAGTCAACGTTGTCAAACTAAAGGTCGGATTTCCTTGGTTCTTGTGCCCATATCTACGACCTTATAGGAAAGAAATATTCCACCATAAACGCACCAAGAAAGGTCAGCTCTTGGTCAATGCAACCAAAAAACAGCCTCTAAAATATTTTGGTAAACCTGGTCAACGTTGAAACAGAAAATGACTGCGCTTTCCTTCGCACATGTGGAGAGAGAAGCTACCTAGAAATCCATACCCAATCGGATGAGAAGAGAGATATGTGTGAAGATTAGTGATGTCCAAATGAGAATGAGGCATCATTTATTTATAGGCTAATGTTGAGGATGAATAGACGTGCCTTTTGGGCTTCTGATCCTACATGAATTTGTTGGACGACCTTGAAAATTTGTCCATAATCGAAACAAATTCATAACTTCATTTCTACATGTCAGAATCAAATGATCTTTAGACCAATCCTACACCTCTCGGAGAGAGGAATCCAAGAAAAGTATCAGATATCATAAATAAGACGACCCATGTGGATTTTAGCTATATTTTCCAATTTTAACACTCCCTCTCAACTAGGGAGAACTCCACCTACTAGTCCATCTATCAGTCTATACTATCTCTGTCATCTATGCACTAATATGCATTGTTGAACTATGAAGAAGAAGAAGTGATTGAGAATGTATCATACCATTCTCTGCTAACCTAAAGTCAGTCCTAGTCAAAATAGAGTGTCTCATACCACTCTTACTAATCGGAAGTCAGTTTTGATCAAAAGAGAGTATCTCATACCACTCGTACTAGTCCAAAGTTAGTTCCCATTGATCCCATATCAATATTGGACATCCTAGCATAGGGATTATTGTAGTACATGATGGATCCATTAGTAGTATTATGGTCCCTATCCTCATTTCCATACTTATTGGCCAAATGTTAAGTACTTCCCATGAGTCCCAGACTACATGTGTAGGATGTGCCGACAGAAGAAGGATGAACCACTCATCTTGCTCACATGTCGCTAAGGGGTATCATAGGGGAAGCACAAACCACTCATCTTGTAAGTAGAAAACCACTAGGGGAAGGCTAAATCACTCACCCTATGGTTGCTCACTGCTCCAAGATGTACCCCAAGCTCCCGGGAGGTCCCAGAGCTCAATTTCCATCTCATAAAGGACCCTCATAAGAGAGTCTCTCCATGATTCCAAGTCATTCTTGGAAGGCCAAGATTTTGACCTTCCGTAGGGGCTTTGTTAGAGTATTGACAACCTGCTCATTAGTCCCAAAGTGATGGAGCATTATTTCTCCTTGTTGTACCATATCACAAATAAAGTGATACCTGATATCTATATGTTTGGAGTGATCATGAAACATGAGATTCTCTGATAATTAGATCCCACTATAGTTATGGCAGAGGATCACGATGCTATCCAACACATGTCCAAATAGATCACTGAAGAGTTTCCTCAACTAGGTAGCTTCATAAGAGGGCATACTAGCAGCTATGTATTTGGCCTCGGCGATGCTTAAGGAAATCGAAGAAAAACCCAAAAATAAAAGGCATCCATAAGTGCTCTTGCAATCCACCAAATTGCTAGCCTAATCAGCATCAGAATAGGCATGCAACCTCACATTTCCTACAATGTATCTCAGTCCATGAGTGATTGTGCCTCGAAGATGTCTCATAATATTCTCGGTAGCAATAAAATGTCTGTGATGAGGCTCAACCATGTATTGGCTCAATGTGTTAACTACAAAACATATGTTTGGACGAGATTTCACAAAGAAAATCAATGCTCCTATGAGTTGACGATACTCAAATGAATTTCCCAATACAAGTCTAGTAACACTACCACTTAAATTCTTAAAGTGAAGTTCCATTAGAGTAGTCATAGGTTTGCGGTCCACCATCCCAAAAATTTCCAATATCTTCACAACATATTTTCCTTGAGAGAGGAAAATTCCACCTCGCTTTTTCCAAACCTCCAACCCTAGGAAATAGTGCGTCGGTCCTAGATCCTTCATCTCAAATTCAAAATCCAACCACCTCTTGCATTTGCAAATGAGAGAGTCTGCACCTTTTAGAATGAGGTCGTCCACATAAAGTACCCGAATGAGAGGCTTATCATTTTAAACCTTAAATTAAAGGTTCAAATCGACTTCACTTCTAGTGAATCTCAACTTCATCAGATAGTTATCGATTCTCTCATACCAATTCCAAGGTTGTTGCTTCAATCCATAGAGAGATTTATTCAACCTGCATACATGAGATTCCTGATCATGAACTTCAAACCCCTTGGGTTGTTCCACATAGACTTCCTCCTTGATTGAACCATGCAAGAAGGCAAACTTGACATGCATCAAGAAACAAGTGAAAATATCCCATCGTAATCTACACTTGAGAGAATCCTCAAGCAACAAAATGAGCCTTGAACGTTTCTACACTTCCATCAACTCCATGCTTGATTTTGTAGGGCCACTTTGGTCAAATATACTTGGTACCAATTCGACTTCTTGCTTTGATGGAGATTCCCTCTTGGAACAATGTGGCTCTCAACATCTTTGAGAGACTCCCTAAGCCATCAAGGTCTCCTCTTGGAGGATGAAGGCTCATGAGGGAGTGGATCAATAGTATTATCAACATCAAGCATCATTTCATCCTCATTTTCACCCTGATTTCTTGTGTCAGCTTCTTTATCCTTCCTCAGGATAGGAATTTTGTTGATCTTTCTGAGGGCCATATCTTTGTTGATGGTGATATCATGATTCATCTCAACTTCCTTTTGACCAACCACATAAATTATATATACCTTATAATTTTCACTATAGCACACAAAGATTCCTTTCTTCTCGGATGCACCTAATTTTTTTCTTTTCTCTTTCGGCAGATGAAAATATATGGGGCTTCCAAAAATTCTAAAATGAGAGACATTAGGTTTCTTACCAATGAACATTTATTCAGGAGTCTTGTAGTCCAATGCTTGATGAGGGCATCAGTTTTGAACATATACGAAGATATTTACAGCTTCAGCCCATAGAAACTTTGGAAGGCCTTGATCATGAAGCATGGCATGGACAACTTCTACAATAGAGTGATTCTTCCTTTCGCCCACACCATTCTGCTCGGGACTGTATGGCATTATAGTCTACCTCTTAATGCCAACTTTTTTGCAATTATCTTGGAATTGATTGGATTCTAACTTGGGCATACCTGCCACCATCTGTCTCACATTGGGTAGGGCCTTATAATGAAGATGAATGAATCTCCAGTGCCATACTTCATATTTTAGAGATGTGTTGCAAGACATGGCTCCAAATGGACTTCCTCCAACTTGATACAAAATATCAACCCTGAACCAAACAATAAAACAATCCTTGAAATTTCTTTTCGAAACATGTACCTTTCAGTTGATAAAAGCCACCTTGAATCCTATATCTTCCATTGCTGAAATGGACACCAGGTTCTTCTTGATATCGGGTACATATAGTACTTTCTTGAAAATGGGTAGCCTTAACTTGATTCAATTGAAGGGTAACATTCTCTACTCCCTTCACAGGATAGGTGGAATCATCTCTAAGGATGATCTCCAAGTTTGTCTCCTTTTCTATTAGATTAGAGACGACTTCCTTATATTTAGTGAAGTGCCTTGAGGCACCACTGTCAGTCAACCAATTCCCAAGGTGTCCAGAGCAGAGGTAGTGGAGAGAGCTGATATAAGATAGTACCTTTTTTTCTTATTGTTAACAACACTGGATTCGTCATACCTGGAGTTCCTTGACTTCTTGGAGGGTTGACCATTTCCTTGATTTCCCAAATTCCTTTTCCCTTTTCCATTGGACATGCCATTTGTTTGATCATTGTTGTTTTTGTTGATGTTTCCCCTAGAGTTGTTATAATAGTCATCATATCAAGGCACATCCCTTTTATTAGAACACTCCCTTTCATGGTGGACAAACTTATTACAAACAAGGCATCTTCCCTTCCTTCCATTTCCCAATCCCAGTCTTTCTTGGATTTGCTTCTTTGAACCTTCATTGTTCTTCCTCTTGGCATGATGGAGAATGTAGTGTGGTTGATTCTACTAGAAGGCATTTATTGCTTCACCATTTTTGTTTCTTCTGTAATGCATCTTGACATCAATTCTTCAAACCATGGAATTCGATCATTGTTGAGAATAGTGTTTGTAAATACACACCACTCAAGAAGGAGTCCTCTACACATGGTGAGAGTAAATTCCATGTCAGGAATGACTTCTCCAAATGAGAATAGATCATTCTTGATCTTAGTAATCCTCAAGGAATAGGATTGAATATCCTCGTCCTTCCCCTTACTAATATCCTTGAACTTATTCTGGAGAAAGAGAATTTGAATAGCATTACTAACCTTGAACACGTTGACCAACTTGTCATATATCTCCTTGGAGGCCTTTAATTTAGAGATATAGGCAACCAGATGCTTGTCAATGGAGTCCTTGATAATCTTCTTTGATTTGAATTCAGCCTTATTATACTTGGTCTTTGCAGCAGTCTGTGCATTTGAAGGAGGCTAAGGGATTTTACCTTGCACATAATCTATCACTTCCTTCTCTTCCAAGGTCAAATTAAGAGACATCTTCCATCCATGATAGTCATATTTATCATGGAGCTTCTCTTCAGCTGGCAAGTAGGATGAGGAACCCATTGAGTCTTTTGTCCTTGTCCCACTACCTTTGGTGATTTCTCTTTCACTCTTTCTTGGGCTTTGTCTTCACCTCAGCTCTAATTCCATGTTAATTTTAGGAAACAATGCTATGTTCTATGCTTTAGAGAAATTTTACTTCAATTTATTTAAGAGCCAAATATCAATTTCAGTTTATCAATCACATAAACATGTAAGTAAAATGTTGATAGAACATAAACATAAACAGTAGAAGACAAGCGAAGACAAGAGTACACAAGATGTGGCACTAGCTAGGGACAAAACCCAATGTGGGGAAACCCTTGATCAAATACTATTTTAGCCTTCAATAGTTTAGTAGAGAGAGATAGTACAATTTACAAATCCTAATAACTTATAACGAGAACAAAAGAACACTAACTAAAAAGTCAATGTTGGTTAGTAGGGAAACTTTACTCCTCAATTCAGCTCGTTAAACCAAGTTAACTTTGGCCTCCAACAACAAGTCTAATTAGCCCAAAATAGTCCAAAAATGTGTAGTCAAAACTAGTCAACGAAAGTCAACCCTACGCCCATCCCTAGTACAATCAACACTGGTAAAACTAGAGATCATATTGCCTCGGTTTTGTTGCCCAGATCTACGACGTACTAGGACATAATTCTTCGACCAAAAGCAGACCAAAATAGGTTAACGCCTATTCAATGTAGCCCATAAATAACCTCTGCAATTCTTGGTCAAATCTAGTCAACACTGAAACATAAAATGATTGTCCTTTCCATCACAGGTGTTGAGAGAGAATTTGTGCAAAAATCCATACCCAATCAAATGAGAAGAGAGATATGTGTGAAGATGAGTGATGTCCAAATTAGGATGAGGCATCATGTATTTATATGCTAACATTGAGGATGAATAGACTTATCTGTACATGTCATAATCAGATGATCTTTAGATCAATCCTACACCTCTTGGAGAGAGGAATCTAAGAAAAATATAAATTGTCATAAATAAGATGACCCATGTTGAGTTTGGCACTGGTTTCCAATTTTAACAAAGTCATGGCTCAAAAGTTGTAAGGTTTTCCAACACTTTTGAGGCTTCATCCAGATAAGGACAAAGGTGAATAGGATGATTCCCTTCTCATAACTTAGAGGGAAATTTTTCTTTACCATTTCCCCATGGACCTTACTATTGCTAGTTGAGGGCCTTTCACCAAAATGATCTCCAAAAGCTGATGATAAAGGCCAATGTGAGCCTGTGGAACACACTTCTAATACCTTGGGGACACCAAGACAAACTCTAAGAAGGTGGCCACCCTTAGAATAACATGCAAGGTAATTTAACTTTATGGGGTTTATTGGAATATTTTTCCATAACAATGGTTGCTTGGTTGGCCTCCTGCATATTTTGCCTCTTCTTCTTCGTCCTTTTCTTCTTCTTCTTAGCTTCCTAGTTACTACAATAAATAATTTCACCAAGCAAAGAGGAAGAAAGGGATGAAGAAATAATAAGTGAAGAAGGTAAATGGTCAACTTTAGGATCAACATGAGGTTGATGTTGTTTAGGCGAAGGAGAACTCCTTTGAGAAGAAGTTTGGATATTCAGAATCATAGGGGTAAAAAATAACCAAACTGGTAAGCCAATGGTAAATATAGAAAGGGATCATGTTGCCATATAAGGAGCACCAATATTTCCAAAAGAAGGAAAAGGATTAGGATTCCCATTATAAGGGTTCCATTGATTGGTAAACTCCAAAAATATTTCCATTATTCTCAACCTAAGATCGACTAAGGAGCTATTCCATGGGGAGGATGTTGTTTTGTGGTCAATTAATTGATTTTAGAAATAAAGACAAAAACCAAAAGAAGGGGTAACTAGGCAGGTTTGCCAAGAAACCATGAACTATAATATACACATTTGCGAACCAAGGACTTAATGTATGTGCAAGTAATCTCCCTGAATGCTGTGTTCAGTGTATTAGGGCACACAATTTAGTCGACTCAATTACCTATGGATGGATAGAAACCTATAGAGGACTCCCAAAATATACTTGATGGTACACGTGAGTGCAGTTCATAGTAGTGTTGTCTAATGCATAATTGTTTGATGAGAGCATTCCCATATACTTTACATGCGTGGAGTGCCATCTAGTATACCCAAAGGTACGTGGATAACAATCCTATACACTCACATATGTGGAATGGTATTTCACCCCTAGGATGCAATGCTAGAAAACAACAACAACTCTTCTGTTTAACAATGTTAGAATACATCTCTAGCCTAGACCTCTAAGTGTTTGCCTTAATGTTAGAAATGATCCTAGGTTGATTTAGGTGAATTTTAGATTTTATCTTGAATTAAATTTTGACTTCAAGGCTCAAGATTTGATGTCACCTTAACACACCTATGATGCAACTAATATGAGAGAAATAGCTCTCTTCAATTTCGATCCAAAGTTATCTAGTGTAGTGAAGAGGTACAAACAATGATGCATTAATCGAATATGTAGGAAACAAAAGCTTCCTGAGTAGATATTTCAATTCCACTATTCCAATTCAATTCAAATCATTAAAATATGCCAAACCATGGAATGTGATCTATACAAGTTTACCCTGAAAATGATGCTAATGTAATCTATACACAATTTCCTTTCTTGTTGTGAAAATGAGAATTCTAACTATGGGAATGTGATCTATGCAAGATAATTCTTAAAAGAAAAACATAATAGGATTCCAGTTAAATCAAACATAATCTGAATTTCCATGAACAAAGGGACTCAATTTGAAATTGGGTGGAAATTTCAAAAATCAAAATAGATGACGCTCAAAGGTGATTAACACTCATACACAATTCAACAAAAACACACAATTTCACAGTAGGAAATCCCAATTTCATACACAAAACCCTAGATGAAAATGAAAACATTTTTCTTTTCAAGACACTTAATTTTTGAAATGAGGAAAACTAAGATGTAAAACTTTAATCATTGATTCAAATGCAATTTTAAACTAAGATGCAAAACTTTAATCATTGATTCAAATGCACTTTTTAGAATCAGGACTAGAACAACAATTCATCTGAGCTGTCATTGACAAAAAAAAATTACTTTGCAAGCAACCAAATGATAAGAACAAAGAAAAATAAAAATCAATTCTTACCAAAGGAAATCAAGAAAAATTGCAAACCAAATGGAGTCTTTAGAGACACCATAAGACACTCAATACTTGGGGAAGGTCAACTGGAAGTAGGCTAGTCAAAGAGAGACTAAAAAATTAGGGCAAGTTTTGTTTAAAACCAGGGGCTAATGCTGGTATAGAAAAGGAACTTGTACTTTGCAACGCTAGTATAGAGCAGGCTCAAGTGAGGTGCAATGCTCTGTTAAAGGAATTGGGGGAGCGTTGGTCTAGGGACGGAGGATGCTAACACAAGAAGTTGCAAAAGAGACTCAATGAAATGACTTCCTAGGTCTTTTCTTGGTTGGGTAAAGTAACAAAGGTATATTAATGGAGGTAGTAAAAGACAATGGAAAAAGGAACCACGAAGCTAATACATCATTCCCCAATGGATTCACCAATTTTTTCATGTGGGATCTATGATTACATACAAAAGTATCTCCCCTAGATTTGGTGGCTAACCTAGAACAACAAAGAGACAAGCAATCTAATGCTTTCCTTAAAGTAAATAGATGACGGAATGAAGCCTACCTTGAATTTGTCACACACTTTTCTCCTTCTTTAGCTTGGATGCTCCAATTCCAGCTCCGATTTCCAAAATTAGAGCCTACATAGTCAAAGAATGCAAGACGATAAACTACAAGATGTATGTAGCATCATCTAAATACTTTATTCAATAGATCAACATGGTATTGAAGTACATGAAAGAACAACATCACATATAGGGAAGCAAAGAATTCTATGTATTAATATAAATGGAAGGACTTACAACCATAAATAGATGTTGATCTTGTAGAAGAGCACCTCCAAACTTACTTGTCCTTTCCTTATAACAACGTGCACCTCCAATCACCCTAAATGTATGAAATGAAACCTCTCACCATAATAGCATAATGGTAGAATCACTCTCCAAAAGGAAACCTCTTGCATATGGAAGGTTGTAAATATATAAAGGAGTGGGGTAAGTTGGGAGTTCTTATCCAATTACCAACCTAAGGTTTTAGATCCACATTTGATGGGAGGATGGGATCAATGAATAAGGGATCGAAACTCTGAAGTAGGGTAGGATAGGATCTGAATGTTTAATCTGAGGTAAATGGTTGTAACAAATTCTAGTTGTATACGGTATAGATATCTATTCTAGGAGATATTTATACTCCATTGATCCAATGTTGTTTCTATCAATTCATTCCAAAGTGGAGCAACCTATAGGTGAATGCTATCCAACAAGAGATCGGGGAGGGTTGATCCTAAAACTAGATCAGATGATGTAGTTTCAAGAAGAAACTCTAGGGAATGAAAGAGACATGCTTATGGCTTTGTGAAAGATGGTGAAAAGGTGGAATAATATTTTTATTGATCCCATTAGGAGGCCTATTGATAAGATGTCAAAAAGTGGCCTATAACACTTGGAATTGCGGAAATGATCTTTCAAAATTTCAAGGTTTGATTTCTAATCAGATTCAAGATTATTCATATTCATGCAAATATCTTGTATCAAAATTGGGTTTGGAATGTGTATCTCTTGTAGAATCATGGAACTGTGCATTTTATTATTCTAAAGATTACATTTTTCCAAAGGAGTCATACTTGTCACACTCTTTTGAAAATAATCAGCTCCTAATCCTTCTTGTAAATATTTTGATGCTAATCATTTCCTTCATCGCACTTCAAATCCTCTTAAGTGTTAGTGAATGCATCGATTGTTTAATGAATCAAATTATTTTTCACTTGTTTTACCCTAATTGGTTTCATGTGTTTGTTATGCTATCATTCCCTTTTTCCTCATTTGACGATTACGATGCCAGTGTAGTGTGCAAACAATCACAATAAAATGGTTTGTTACACTCGTCACTTGAGGAAGATGAATCTAATATGCAAATTTTTTTTGGAAATATTCAAATAAATTTATATTTGGTAATTTAAAAGTGGGAATATAATGCTTTAACCAGAGCATATAATCATGATTTTTCTTGTGGTGACTGTCATTCAACTTACTTTTTCCCATCAACACATCCATTGACAGTTTTTTTGCATCCTTTGATTTTTATGTGTTAACATCTCACTATCTGAGTATGTGTCAAGAAGTTGAAGCATGTCCACACCTGCAAATGGTTATGTCAAGTCTTCCCTTTCTTGACATGTCTACTGAATATGACTAGATCTATTTCTAATCACAAGATTCTCATCATAATCCCGCGCCTTTAATTGAAAATCCATCTTTCCAAATATTTTGTGGTTTTCAAAAGGATTTTCATGAATATTTTGATCCAATCATTAAATGGTTGGATCAATCTTACTTGGAAGGCTCCATCACAAATAAAAAATTTCAATCTTTCTACGTGCTTGCTGAAGAGTTCGGTGTAGTTGAAGACATATTCACAAGAAGCTTATGAGGTTCATTGAATGATTTTTCATCAAAGAGTTAAGAACGTAAAATATTTAGAAATAGTTGCTATGGCCTATATTTCTACTACAAAGTAGGACCTTCAAATTTTTGTGCAAGTTATTCAAGTTCTTGTATGTTCTATTACACATCACTTTATTTCATTTTTAATTTTTTGTATCTTTGTGAATGCATGCCAAAGCAATTACGATGGGTTCATCAGAGATGTCATTATACATGAAAATGAACTTCTAGATGATTATCTTAGGAGTAGCTTTAGTTGCATGTTCGTTTACCTGCACACCCATCTTGGATTAATTTTTTGTAGTTTGTCTTGTGTTTTCTCATTTCAGTTTTGCATCATCTTCTTGGTTAACCTCCTTTAGTTTTGTCTTTTGATTTTTCTTCCTTTTTGTGTGTTATTTTTTATGTTTCGTAATACCTTGCATGAATATTGTATGTTGGATGGGAGGAGGATTCAGGATGAGGCAACGCAAAGAAAAACAATCGACCAAGGTTTCAGGTTGCAGTGGGAGTTTTCATCCATGGAGGGATGTAGAGGAGGGAGATATTCTCCCTCCTACAAGGAGGCCATGACCAATAAGGGCAAGAAGCCCCCAGAAAAAGTTAGAAAGTTTATGGGAGAAGGAAAGAGTAACATGGAAGAGGAGGAAGAAGTGGCTAAAATAAAGGAGAACAACAACACTAAAGAGCAAGAGGAAGATGACAATAAACAAGAAATAAAATAGAGAAAAGAAAAGGGACCTTGCAAATCCAAAGCCGAAATAACACCCATAGTAGTTTTAAATGATCCTACGCTGTAAGCGCACAGGGAGCACATGCAAACCTATGCAATCATCTGCAAATTCATGGGGCTATGGCCCATAGAAAAAGCTTTACAAACATGGATTAAATACAACTAGAAACCTAAAGGGAGCATTGATCTACACCTTGGGTCAAAGGGTTTCTTTACCATGGTGTTCATAAGTATTGAGGATAAAGACAGAATGTTTGAAGGAGGGCCCTACTTCTATGCAGCATCAGGGCTCTATATGAGGCCATGGAAGATGAACTTTGTCCCATAACGAGAAATGTTCACATCAATCCTGGTCTGGGTAAGACTCTATTCTCTACCTCTTCATTACTGGCAACCTGAATCGTTAGCTGCCATAGGCAATAAATTAGGTAGGTTTGTCAAAGCTTCAGAAGCTACTAGAAGGGGAAAATATACTTCCTTTGCTATGATATGTTTTGAGATGGATCTATTAAGAGCTCTTCCGAATGAAGTGATATTGGAAGTTTTTTATGAAGAGTGGGTTTAAATGGTGGACTATGAGCATATTCCGTTCAGATGTCATAGATGTCACGAACATGGGAATCTTCTCAAAGAATGCCCTCTAGGCAAAACAGAGAATAAAAGCAAACCTAATACAATGAAAGACCTAGACAACTTTCACAAGGTGGTCCATAAAGGAAAAGGATGCAAAAGAGGGAAAAAGCTACAACAAAATGAGGAACAACAAGTTAGGCAGAACCAGTTCCAAGTTCTGGAAGAGGATGAAGAAAGAACAGCAAAAAATCAAGCAAATGAAGGAAGTATGAGGGAGAAGGAAAAAGAAGGAAATCATGATCAAACACAGGAAAATGATAAGCAATTAGGAATAATATTGAGTGACACAGAACCAGAGATGGACCAGGAAATGACCTAGAGTGAAATGGAACTAGAGGAAATTGAGCTACAGGAGATTCTGGAAAGAGAACACCTGGATCTAGAAGGATTCTTAATTCAGGGTGCATCTGGTTTGGTATAATCGTTACCTCAGGAAGAGATCAATAGAATACAACAGTTGTATTTATGGAAAACACATGAAAATGGTTCGGAGGGAGCCAAAAATAGGAACACGCTGAGTAGCAAAGGAGTGAAAACAATAAAATATACTCTAGGTTTAGCACCAGAAACCCAAGAAAAAAGAGAGGCAGAAAAAAGTAGAATGAGCTATTGATGGAGTGTGGAAAACTCATGATAGATTCAGGTAGGATGAAAGAACTTAACAGCTACTCCTTCACAAATATTTAATCATGAAGTTTATTTCTTGGAATATTAGAGGTCTTGGAAGTAAAAGAAAATAAATATTGCTTAGCAATAGAATGAAATAGGCTGCTCTAGATATAATTTTTATCCAGGAAATGAAATGTGCCATTCAAAAGTTAAGGCAACTACATAGCAAATGGCTCAGAAAGTTTGATTATCTAGAAGTTAAAGCAGAGAATATAGTAGGAGGTATTCTCACTCTTTGGAACCCTCAAAGAATTGACATAATTGATGCAGAGGCTGCAAGGAATTATTTATCAGTACTGATTCAGCTTGTAGGGGATAGGAGTACCTATCTAGTCACGAATCTGTATGGCCCTCAAAGGAGACAGGAGAAACTCAGGCTGACAGATTCCCTTGTGAATCTCAAGGAGAGACATGCCGAAATACCCTAGATCATGGGAGGGGATTTGAATATGATAAAATCACTTTCTAAAAAAAAGGTGGAACCAGAGCACTAAGTAAAGATTCTTTAGCTTTTCAAATCTTTACAGATAATATGAAATTAGTGGATGTGGAAACAAACAATGGCCTCTTCACTTGGAACAACAAGAGAGGAGGGGAGTCTCAAGTGGCATCTAAGTTGGACAGATTCATTATCTCTAAGGATCTAATGATTGTAGATCAGGAAATAATAACAACTGTTCTTCCCATTGGTGGCTTAGATCACTGGCCAATTCAAATGGAGATCCAGGGTGTAGCTACGCCCTAGAATAGACCCTTTAGATTTGAGAATATTTGGCTTTCACACCCAGATTTCATCAGTAATATTGAAAAATGGTGGCAGAAGATCTACAAATTTAGGGAACTAGAATTTTCATGGTTCATAAAATACTAAAGCACATAAAAATTAGGCTCAAAGAATGGAATAAGAAAGATTTTGGCAATATTTTTGCAGAAAAGAAATCTGTTGAAAACAAAATGCAGAAACTCAACCAAGCTATGATCACAAAAATTTTTGATAAAGACAAAAATGATCTAGTGGAGAAACATCATCAAGACTGGGAGAACTTGTGTAAACAAGAGGAAATATTCTGGAGACAAAAATCTAGAGTCCAATGGCTAAAAGAAGGAGAGCGTAATAAAAGATTTTTCCACGGATCCACCATGGCGAATAGAGCACACAATAGAATTTCTTCAATAAAAAAGGAGGATGGTCAGCATCTACAATCCCATGAAGATGTAGAGGCAGTTCTAGTTCAACATGTCCGAGAAATAGCCTAGGAAGGTAATGCAGAAAGAGAACATCATATCAAGGACTTAATCAAGCATATACGTAAGCCAATTTCTAGAGAGGACAATTTCAATCTGAACAGACCAATGACTAAAGAGGAGGTCAATGAGGTTCTCAATCACATGTAGAATGGCAAAGCACCAGGTCCAGATGGCTTCAATGTAGATTTTTTTAAAGCTTGCTGGAATATTGTAAAAGAGGATATTTTGGAGGTTGTGGAAGACTCCAGGAAAAATAGAACCATCTTGAGGGATCTCAACACCTCCTTCATCTCCCTGATCCCTAAATAGGAAAATGCTCAAACACAAGACCGGTAAAGACCCATAGCACTATGCAATGTGGTATACAAGATAATTTCCAAGGTTATGGCCAACAGACTTAAACCTGTGCTTCCTTCTCTAATTTCGAGGGAACAATCAGGTTATGTTGAAGGCAGACAAATTTTGGACAACATTATTCAAGCTCATGAAGTGGTTCACTCATTAACCAGCACAAGGAGAGCTGGTATGATCTTGCAACTGGATATAGCAAAAGCTTATGACAAAGTGAACTGGACCTATATAAGGAAAGTGCTAAAGGCGTTTAGTTTTGATCACAACTAGGTAAGATGGGTCATGTCCTTGGTTACCTCTTCCAGCTTTTCAATTTTAGTTGATGGCTCTCCTTATGAGATTTTCCTTCCTTCGAGAAGGCTGAGGCAGGGGGATCCACTTTCTCCCTTCCTTTACATACTCATGATGGAAGGTCTTGGCTAGTCTATCAAGCATGCCAGAGTTATGGGCAAAATTCAAGGACTTCCAATGAAGGAGAATGGTCAGGCTTTGGCACATCAAGAATTTGTTGATGATACCATGTTACAAGGAATCCCCATAGTCAAAGAGGCTTGGGCGTATAAACAAATACTGAATGATTTTTCCATGGCTTCATGTATGGAAGTTAACCTTTCCAAATCCAAAATATTTTTCTTTAATACTCATATTTCTATTCAAAGAAATATCTCCAGAATTCTAGGCTATCAGAGGGATTCCCTCCCTTCAAAGTATTTAGGAGTTCCTCTAATGGTGAAACCCTTGCACAAGAGCATTTGGGAACCACTGATCAATAAAATGCAGGATAAAGTCAGAAATTGGATGAGCAAATCTCTAAATCTGGCAGGTAGATTAGTGATGACAAAGGAAGTGCTCCAATCAATTCCAATTTTTATGCTATCAGCACTACCAGCCCCTAAAGGAGTTTGCCAGCAATTCAGAAACATCTGAAGAGACTTTCTTTGGGGTAGAGAGGAAGCTGGAAAGAAGTGGGCCTTGGTCTCTTGGGAAAGGATCTACAAACCCAAGAATCATGGGGGCCTTGGCTTAGATGACCAGGAGATCCTAAGTAAGGTTCTAGGGGCCAAACTCTGGTGAAGGTGCAATGGGAAAGCATATGGAAAGAAAAATATGCTAGCTCTTTGTATCACTCTAATCTCACAACAATGTCTGGAAACATAAAAGGCTCTGCCATCTAGAATAAAGCCTGGGAGAACAAAAGTGTAGTACAAAAAAACAGTTTTTGGGAAATTAGAGAAGGAGACGTTGCTCTTTTCTAGAAGGACAAATGGCAACAAGAACCAAAACTATTAAAAGAGGATTTTTGGAACCTTAAGCATGAGATTAACACCGAAGGTTTGACTAAAGTGAAAGATTTTTTGGATTATACCAACAATTCTGGAAAACGGAGCATATGGAAGAATATAGATTGCAGGGATGATAGAGTGCTGAAAACAAAAGCAGAGGCCCTTGGAAAAATTTTGGAACAAAGGATGACCTTGGTGTTTGAAGGGCAGGACCAACTCAAATGGGGAAACAACAATGAAGGCATATTCAATATTAAGGAAGAAAAAAGTATTCTCCTTGAGCTGATTTCCTAGGCTCCAAACAGAACCTAGCTAAACCTTTGGAGACATCAAGGTTGGATGAAGATCAAACTCTTCATGTGGTTGGCTCTTCAAAGGAAAATATTTTCTTGGGACAACATTAGAAAGAGGGGCATACTTGGACCTTCCATATGCCACCTTTGTGAAGCCCAAGAGGGAACTATGGAACATCTTCTTAGTAGCTGTAATTTCGCTTCCAGGCTATGGGATGCTTTTGCCAACATTTTACAACAGTCAGATGGGGAGAAAGAGAGTATTACTAACACCCTTAACATATGGAGGAAAATTTTTTTGGACAATGAAGTTCTCAACCTAGCTTGGGCTCTCATGCCAAGTTTTATTATTTGGAATATATGGAAGAAAAGGAATAAGAGAATCTTTAAAAATGAAAAGAATCTTGCTCTTCACCTATTTGATCAAACCTTAAAATAGATCAAGGAGATGGCCAGCTCAATAGACATGAATATTCCCAAAAATCCTCCCATGGGAGCAGACTTAAGAACTCTTAGGCTGTTAGAAATGTAGGGGATCATCCCCCTAAGCTAGAAACCAGCTCAAGGAGAATACTTTTTTCTTCCTTAATATTGAAGATGCCTCCAAGAGGTTTTTTGAAATACAACATAGATGGAGCCTCTAAAGTCAACCCCAGAATAGTTGGCTTTGTGGGGGTTCTGTGGGATGAAGCAAGTAACATCCTCTCTCTCTTCCATTGTCATTTAGGAAGAGTACCAATAATATGGCGGAATTAATGGCGATGGAGCAATGCTTAGATTTGTTGAAGCAGGAAAACTACCACAACATGATCAATGAAGATGACTCTGAGTTAGTTATTAACTTGGTAAAAAGAATCAATTGCGGATTAGAGCCAGAGAAAGTCTCACAGCATTGAAAGTTAATTCAAGTTTTCTAGAGAATTCATGGTCACCTTTAGGGGCCTTTGTCAGTCAAGTTCAATCATGTTCACAGAAAGGATAACAAACTAGTGGATTTCTTGGCCAACCAAGGAGTTAGCTACAAGGAGAGCAGAGTTGTGATAGGGTGGCAAGCAATGCCACATGGCAATCTGAAAACTCTTAGTCATAATCTAGTGGAAGAGGACAAAGAAGTGTTTCCAGATAAAACCTATAAAGGAAAGGTCTCAAGGAGAAATTTTTGGTTGGATGCCCTCATTTTGGTCAAGCATGTAGGTGGAAGGCAAATTAAGGCAGGGCTTTGCAGCACTGATAATATCAACCTCAAGATTCATTGGCATATGCCAAGCAACTAGCTTCATTCCAAAAAGATCAACACAAATCCTAGTTGTAGACACTTTAATCATGACAAGGAGGAGTGGAAAGACAGGCTCAACATTCCAGAGGTAATGAAAGGGGTTCAAGATTATGATGGAAGCCAATTTTACCATGGTTTCACCCTGGGGAAGGAAAAATTCTTCCTGAGCGATTTCCTGGCAATCACAAAACTCTCCATCAAAAGAGGGTTTTTGTCAATTCAAAGTGATTCCATACACCTGACGACATGTGGAGGAGGGAGGGTGCGGTAAACTGCCCTCATCACATGGTAAATTGTGGGCAAATCAGTGGTGCAATATGAATCTCATCTATAGGATGTCGTGGCATTTATCAACGGTCAAGATGTAACGTGCAGTTTGGTTGGGGCAGAGAGTTATCCAGTGTGCGGCTTCTCAGAAAACTTAATTTTTGTTGGGTTGGAATTCTGGCATTTTGGGCCAAGTGATATGTTTTTCGGCTGTCGGATTTAGATGTAGGGTTCAACAATGTAGATTGAGTGTGCAGTTGTGTGGGGCTATGGAGTTATGTTAAACCTATCTTCCAGAAGGAACTTTCTCCTCTGCTATTGGGTCCAGAGGTGACTTCGAAGGTCACGGTTAA
Source organism: Pinus taeda (assembly GCA_000404065.3). NCBI lineage: Eukaryota > Viridiplantae > Streptophyta > Pinopsida > Pinales > Pinaceae > Pinus > Pinus taeda. The sequence continues at coordinate 71,129 of APFE030641757.1, read as the reverse complement.
TCAGGTGGTTTAGTGGGTCTTAGTGGGTCTTAGAGGGTCTGAGTGGAGGCTTTTTTTGGCTCTTCATTTGGTTGTCTTCTCTTCCTACTACTTTTTGGGGTCTTTGTTTTAGGTTGGGGGCCTTCCCTCTGGTGGTGAGCAACCTTGCTCTTCATCCACACTTTTTGGTGGACAACTGTAAATTATGTAAATTATTTTTCGATTAATGGCTATGGGGGGAATGTCTCTTACCTTAGCAAAAAGAAAAGAATATTGTATGTTGGATCAAAAGGGATTGTGGAAAAATAGAAAAGGATTTTGTGACACTATAAAATTTGGCTAACTTTCTTTCTCTCTTCCTTATCTCGGTTACATATTTTGGTCAATGATGTTCTGATGAAAAATATGATTCTTACATTAAGAAATCCTTTTGCCTAACAATGGTCTCTATGTATATTTTGGAAACCTCATCCCTTCATTTGGGTTTTATGTTTTGGTGTTTTGAGGATGATCCAATCAAGTAAAGAAGGACGAGGGGAAAATCTAAATGAGAAAACCTAAACCAGAAGTATCTATATGCTTCTCTGAAGGAACAACCTCCCCTACTCCCAATAATTCAGGATCCAACTTCTACCTATAAATATATAAGTGTCGATGCACATTCCTATATAAATAGACAAATAGTGTGAAAGAAGAGTAAAGCTTCAGGTGGAGAGAGAGGAAGCAAGCAACTCCCCCGAGGTACTATCTAGGCTCATTGACAGTGGAGTAATGTTTGTGTTCTTGAAGTGACTCTATTAGGATACTATCTAGGTCTACTGGTAGAGGAGGAACATGAAAGATTAAGAACCAAATTTTGAAAATCTAAAGCTCAAGAACTTCATTACCTTTTCCCAATTGAAAACATTGTGTGATCAATGACCTTATGTTTGTGTTTAACTGAGTAAAATAATTAAGGTGACTATGTTTATGTATAGGGTCAATGGGGAATCCATTGTACTTTTAAGGATGAATCAATACTCCATGAAGAATTAGACCCTGATTGAAAGAACTGACTAAGGAAGATAGGTTGGAGTTCTACGAGTGTGTCACCAAGTTTTGTTGCTACGAAAACGAACCTCCAAATTGTTTCCTACACTCGAATTTTGGAGACTACTATGGATCTCCCAATTGGTCATTCTCGAGTCACTTATAGCTCTATTGATTCTTTGAGATAATTTTTTGATTAGAAGTGTCGAAGTCACTTGCTTACACATGCTCAAAGCGTAACAAGTGCATAAGCACATTCTTTTGCACAAACTTGAACAAGCATAACATGGTCCATCAAGACTATGCATGTGCAATTCCTTATTCATGTTGATAGTTAGTGCATGTTGACATTGACAATTTCTCACTACCAACTACATTTGTACTCCTGTTTTGGTGAGATTTTCAAATTTTTTCTTCACGAATGTTTGTTTTCACGACTGTTGTTTTCATTTTTTGTTGTATCCTTCAATTCATTTCCCTTTAATTAGTGTTTTTTTCATGCTATCTTCTCCCTACCATGTGGTTTCCTCATTATTGTTTGCATATCACAAGTGTCCTTTGCACTTTTATTTTCATATAGGAAGTGTCGTCTTTTGTAATGGGAATCGTCACTTATCATGTAAAGTGGAGTTTTTCTTAATTTCAAGGGGAAATATTTGTGATAATGAATTGTTCTTATCATGAGGCATGTTCTGTACTCATTGCCAAAGTTTCACACACTGTCACATAAGTGCCACCATTGTCATCACAAAGTGTCTCTTTAGTGTCGCACTTGGAATAGGTTATTGCAATGTTGTTGCATCGAAGAAAGTGTGTTGTTCATGTGTTCTAAGTGTTCCATGTTGTGTTGTCTGTTGAAATGTGGCAACAAGAATATTCCAATTTAATTTGTCATTGAATTAAATTGTGAATTAAAATCAAATTTAGTCTTAATAGCTACTTGTAAATAATTAATTAAGTTATTTTGACTTAATTAGTTGGATAAATTCAAGTTAGAAGTCTTTCTGAAGTCATGCAAGAGTTGTCCCTTAAATCAAGGAGATAATCCTTAAATTAAGGAGATAATATTGAGTTATATTTGAGTTGTAATAAGTTAAATTAGTTTACTAAGTTATGTCGAGTGAAATTAGTTCCAAACTATTTGAGGAACTAATAGAGAGTTAGCAGTCAGTTGATGCATGCATGCACTCAACTAGTGTAATCCAATTAACTAAAGATTCCCTCATCAGATACTCATGCATGTCTATTCTGAGAAAGACACAATTGAGATTAAAGTCAAGGACAATGTACTATCAGTTGCATGTGTCTTCTTATAAAGAAAACTCATGTATTCATAAGGATTCATTCCTTGAGGATTGCACAGTTCTGACAGTGTGTGAGAGTGATCATCCACTGGGTAGAAGAGGTTTTCCACTTGGTTGAAGGATAATTATCCCAGAGGAACAACACAAGGAAATATGAGCTTGGAGGGTAGAGAGGAAGGCTTTAGAGAAGCCAACATTACCCGTGAGCATTTGTGAGGATTGTATTGAGCGCTGGTTAGCTATAAGAGCTAAGGCTTTGTATAATTCCTATGTATTTCCACCTTGTATGATAATACAGATAGTGGGGTTTTTAGTTGAGGTTGTCCCCAAAGTATTTTCATGTGTATTGTGCATTGGTTCTTCTTCTTCTGGTTATATTGTTTAGGTTGATCTTTAAGATTCCAAAAATTGATAGTAGAAGTAGGTTATAGTATTCTGCTTTGATTTATACTGCATTACCGAGTTAACCTACATAGTAGATTTTCTACATGGTATCAAAGCAAGATTTGTAAAAAATTTCTATGTGGTATCGGAGTGAAATTTGTAGAATATTTTATACATGGTATCAGAGCCAAATTTATCTGAGCTGTCAATAGTATACTAAGAAGAGAATTCGAATTTTGAAGTTCAGGGCTGCAGGTGCAAATCGAATTCTTATCACTGTCCAATCGTGTTTTATGGCTTGAGAATCGAGTATGCCTTGGAAGGTAGGTAAAATTACATAGCATGGAAATATAGAATGGAGGTTGTATTAGAATAAAATGGCTTGAAGGAATTCATTGATCAAGAAATCTAAAAGCCAGCTTCAACTAATGCATAAGAGTTGGCTGAGTGGAAGATGTGTGTGGTGAGGAGAGACAGATCATCCTTGAGGGAGTTCGAGACCATATTGTCTCGAGTATCCATGGGAAGGATACTCCATTTTCAATGTGGAAGACATTCAAGGACCTCCACGAAAACAATAGCAACCAAAGGAAATTAGCACTCAAGGATAAGATTCAAAGAATCAAGATGGGGAAGGGCTATACTATTTCAACATGTCTGAACAAGCTCACCACCTGTAGAGATGAGCTTAGCAGTGTGGGAATAACTATTTATGACGATGATATGGTGACCCTAACTCTCCTTGGCCTTCCAAAGAGTTGGAATAACTACTAGGATTCTGTAAATGGATGGGAGAAACTACCAGATTAGGAACGATTGTGGTAAGATATTATGGATGAGGAGATCAAGAGGAGCACACGAGATGGTTCTTCATCCAAGAATGATGATGAAGAAAATTTTCCCTTAGCAAGTAAGGCAAGGAAAGGGAAGGGGAAGGTGTCCCATTTCAAATCAAATTGTTCTCATGGAGGGAATAAGGGTGACAAGTCTAAAGTGAGATGCTTTAATTGTCATGAGATGGGACATTATGTGACTAATTTCCCATTGAAGAAGTCTAAGAAGGGATCCTTGAAAGGATCGGAAGGTGAGGCATTAGCCTCATAGTTCTTAATGGACTTTACCCTCATCACATGCATAGTTTCACCAATGATGGGTTGTGTCTGGTATCTTTATAGTGGAGCCTCATTCCACATGACTGACGATAAAAGTTTATTTAGTGCCCTAGAGGAGAAAGACCTCAATATGGGCATAGAGGTGGGTGACATTGGAATGTATAGTGTTCCAGGAGTGGGCACAGTTGATTTTCAGAGGGATCATGGACCTCCTATCACCTTGACAGAAGTGATGTATGTTCCTGGACTAAAGAAGAACTTGGTACCGGTTGCGATGTTGGAGGACAAAGGCTATGATGTTGTCTTCAGTAGAGGAAAGGTGTTCCTAATACACATAGCCATGGGTGGGACCAAGAGGATAGGGATTTAGGTGAATAATCTCTATAAACTAGAGGTAGATGATTATGAAGCATTGAGCACAAAAGTAGAATTGGTGCAAAGCCAAGACATTGGTGAGTTGTGGCATAGGCAGTTGGGCCATTTGCATCATGGGGCTTTGAGGATAATGCAGCAGATATCTACATGACTTCCCAAAGGTAAACTTGAGCAAGATGATGCATGCAAAGGTTGTACCTTGGGAAAGTACATCAAGTCTTCCTTTCATGAGTGAGACAGTCGAGCAAAGGCTATCTTAGAGAATGTTCATACTGATGTGCGTGAACCATTCTTGATGACATCGACAATGAATAAAAGGTATTATGTGATTTTCGTTGATGATTATTCTCGTAAATACTGGATTTATTTCATGAAGAAGAAGGACCAAACCTTCAAAAAGTTTTATGAGTTCAAATCTTTAGTTAAGAAAGAGTAAGGAAAGAAGATCAAGGCCTGGAGAAGCGACAACTGTGGAGAATAGGTCTATCAAGAGTTTAAGGACTTTTGTTTAGTGGAAGGAATTAAACGAGAGTTGAGGACACCTCATAACCCACAATAGAATGGGGTGGCTGAGAGGAAGAACATAACTATTGTAGGGGAAACACGGGAAATGTTGAATGACGAAGGCTTACCACTTCACTTGTGGGTTGAGGCATGCAACACAACAATCTATTTGCATAATAAAAGCCATCATCGCATACTTGGGATGAAGACACTAGAGGAAGCTTTCTCCGGTAAGAGACCAAATGTGGGTCACTTCAGGATCTTTGGCTCATCGGCATATTTCCATGTGATAAAGGATGCATAGAAGAAGCTTGAGTTGACATCAGAGTTCGGGATACTTGTGGGCTACACTGATACACCTCACAACTATTGGGTGTACTTGCCTACAAGTCAGAGGACAATGGTTCGCAGAGATATTAAGTTTGATGAGCAGAAGACCATGCGAGTTTTCCTTAAGGGGGAGCTCCAAATATAGGTTGTCGAGGAACTGTTGGCTCCTAAGGAGGCGAAGCATCAAACTGATGTGGAGTAGCTACATGTAAAGGTTCCAGGAGTGGAGACATCAACTCAAGAAAAGTCTTCCAGAAATGGATAGAAGCACAGAAGAGAAGATGACAAATTATTGGAGGATGTGAGAGAGAATGTGGGAGCACCATCTTCTCAGCGCAAACAAAGGAGGTCACCTAAGAGGTACACTGGATACATGGACCTTCCTAGGGAATGTGTTGAGACAAAGCCATCTACATTTGAAGAAGTAGTGCAACAACCTATTTGGGTTGATGCTATGGTAGAGGAGTATGACTCCATAGTTCATAATAGTGTTTGGGATGTGGTTCCAACACCGGAGAACAAGTCAGTTGTGAGTTCTCGTTGGCTTTACAAGGTAAAGCAAGCTATTGATGATGGGAGGATCATATTGCTGCAATATATTTCAACATAGGAGCAAGATGTTGACATTTTGACAAAGTCATTGTCAAATTGTAAATTCAAGTTCCATAGAGACAGGATCGGGGTGGAAGATAATCCCTTTCTTGTTGAGAGGGAGTGTTGAAATGTGGCAACAAGAATATTCCAATTTAATTTTTCCTTGAATTCAATTGTGAATTAAAATCAAATTTAGTCTTAATAGCTACTTGGAAATAATTAATTAAGTTATTTTGACTTAATTAGTTGGAGAAATTCAAGTTAGAAGTCTTTCTATGGTTGTGCAAGAGTTATCCCTTAAATTAAGGAGGTAAGCCTTAAATTAAGGAGATAAGATTGAGTTATATTTGAGTTATAATTAGTTAACTCAGTTTACTGAGTTAAGTCCAATTAAATTAGTTCCAAACTATTTGAAGAACTAATAGAGCGTTAACAATCAGTTGATGCATGGATGCACTCAGCCAGTGTACTTAACTGAAGAGTCCCTCATCAGAAACTCATGCATGTCTATTCTCAGAAAGACCTAGTTGAGATTAAAGTCAAGGATAATGTACTATCAATTACATGTGTTTTCTTATAAAGAAAACTCATGCATGTAGAAGGAATCACTCCTTGAGGATTTTGTAGTTTTGACAGTGTGTGAGAGTGATCATCCATTGGGAAGAAGAGGTTTTCCACTTGGTTGAAGGAGAATCATCTCAGAGGAACAACGCAGGGAAATAGGAGCTTGGAGGGGAGAGAGGAATGCTTGAGAGAAGCCAGTATTTCCTGTGAGCATCTTTGGGGATTATACTGAGAGTTAGCTAGCTGTGAGAGCTAAGGCTTTATATAATTCCAATGTATTTCCGCCTTGTATGATAATACAAATAGTGGGGTTTTTAGCTGAGGCTTTCCCCAAAGTGTTTTCATGTGTATTGTGCATTGATTCTTCTTCTTCTATTTATATTGTCTAGCTTGATATTTAAGCTTCTGTAAATTAATAGTAGAAGTAGGTTATAGTATTCTTCTTTGATTTATATTGCATTATCGGGTTAACCTACATAGCAGATTTTCTACTTGGTATCAGAGCGAGATCTGTAGAAATTTTCTACATGGTATTGGAGGGATACTTCTTGAAGATTTTCTACATCATCATGTGAACTATGTGCATTATCATGTTCAGGTATGGTTTTATTAAACTTCCTCTCACTCATCCAACACTTAGTCAAAATTGGAAAAAATCCTGACCGAGGCCACTCAGCCTCCTCCAACCCTCTTGAACTGCATAGTGTGCAATCTTTGTCCTCAAGAGGAACCTTTTCTCCTGGCACCAAACAATGCACAATCTCTACCTCATAGAACTGTGCATTCCACAAACTTAATGCTCAAGCCCAAACCTTGAGTCCCAGAACCACACAATCTTTCTCTCTAGCCAATCTAGCACTGTGCATTACACAGTCTCATTCGTCGAGTCTTAGTATTGTGATCCCGAACCATGAAAATGCAAAAACACCTGGTCTCTTGCCCTTCTAGTACTATGCATTTCGTAATTTGAGTGCTGGAGCTCAGGCCTTGACATCCAAAAATGTACCATAATTCCCTCTAGCTAAGCTTGAACTGTGCATTTCACAGTGTCAAACCTTAGGTCTAGCCCTTGAGCTCCTAAGCTACTCAAATTAACAATCATCTAGCCTCCTCTTCGTTCTAAACTATGAAATTGTCTTAAACAATACAAAACCCCTATACGTAGCTCACGAACTCCCAAAACTGTGCAATATTTTTACTCAATCCAATATTAAAATGTGCATTGTGAATTCTCAAAGCTCAAGGATGACAACTAACTTCTACAGCTCTGTAATTGCACAGTCACTGAGCCTCTCCCTCAACCTACCACCTAGTTTTGGCTCATTTAGTGGATCGTCATGCAACATATTAGACTAGGGGTTTATCAGATTGATGTTGGCTTGTCATGAGTGGATTGTAGATGCAAGAAATCTATCATTTTATGGAAATATGATGGAGAAGGAGATGGATAAAGAGGACACGCTAGAAGACACATATGGAGCTGAAGAGATAAGATGATCATCAGGCAAGAAGATGAAGGAACACTAGATTACAATAGAAGATCAAAGATTAGGACCACATGAAGACTCCATCTGATTCATAACCCTTTGGAAGGTGGATATAAATAAAAAATCATATCTCTCATGAAGATGAAGCATTTCACATCTATTGTTGTAGATAGAAAGAACGAAGTAGTAAGAAGAATAGCTTGGCACTACCACATCATCATGCAATATGTGTCATCAGTGGCACGTCATGTCATATCACAAGTCATCATATGCCACATCATTATTGTGGATTATGTAATTATATATTAAAAATTTATTGTAAAGTGGAAGTCCAAAGGACACATTTAGAATATGAAGAGTCATATAATGTCGAAAAGTCGTAGGAATTCAAAGAATCATGGTTTGGTCAAAGAGTCCCAAGGAAGTGGAAGCATCACCTCTTGGTTATATATACACCATCATTGTATGAGTAAAGGAGTTTTCACGTTGGCTCATCCCACAAGCCATTATAGAGACAAACAAGTTCTTTTGAGGAGTAAGGAGTGGCTCAAATTCTCCAGTACTGTAGCTACTAGTGTTCGTTGTATACATATGTATGGAAAATTTTTCTTAGTATCAAAAGCCTTATGGTTAACACATTCTTCATGCATGGATTATGGGTATTTGTAATACTATTATGTGAATATTTGTAATTCATGTTTTCTTACGTCTATGCTAAATTAGTTGATCTATTTTGGTTATTTTTGTATGAATCATATTGAGAATGTGCTAAAATGGTTATTATCACTGTCGCATCCTCATAGACTATTTTACTGGATATTAGATATATCATCCTTACTATATTGGTTGCAATGACCATCACATCTCTATGGACTATTTCTCTCGATGTTGAAGATATTTTTCTTGTTTATGTGCGTCTCTACTAGGGTGGTACTATCACATCTCTCTTATAGACTCACTTTTCCTCCCCTTCTGGAGTAAAAGAAATTTGACACACATATGACTAAACACTTACTAGGAACACCTCCCTTGCTTTTTGAAGGCACATTCACACTCTTGTCTCTTGCTAATAGTTAGAGCCAAGGCATATATTTAAGACAACTGACAGCAGGGCCATATTCTAGATGGGGCTCCTATCCTAAACAGTGTGAGGTCTAATTGGGAATTCACATCACGGAGACCCCTTGGTTGATGTCAAGCATCATCAACAACAAAAGTGGTTGGAAAGTATCTTCTCTCATGAGTTTATGAACAACCATTCACTAGAAGCCACCATGACCAACAAGCCTTGCGTAGAGATATTGGAATCTAGATAAATTTGCTTCCTATAATGATCTATCTGCTAGAAGCCCCCCACCTTATCTAAACACTATCTATTATGATGCCTCAACACCTTCAACACCTCCATGTGAACCACATTTCATGCATTTTCAAACAGGGCTCTAAAACCTACTCAACAAGAGCAACCCAATAATTTCATCGATTTCAAAATGATAATTTGATATACACATACTACTCAACATAGGTAAAAGTGTGCAATATTCTAGATATAACATTGTAGAACAATCTCACTCTCACACCCATAATCAATATAAACAATCAAATACTCATAAGAATATATGTCAAATAACCTCAATAATCTGCAAGAGAATACCACAGGAAAATACCATGGTTATTCTAACACCACAGACACCCATATGATTGTGCTATCCATGTCACCACCACAAGTAAATACCATGGTTTTTACAATAACATGGACACCTGTACCATGGAAACTTCAATGTCAATACCATGGACCCTTGCACCATGGTAATCTTCAAGCCAATACCATAGGTAGATACCATTATAATATCAATACCTATAATGCCAATACCAATGTAATGATCTGACTCATAACATCTGACATAAACCACACACAAGCCCCTAAGATCATGCCACATCATCCACACACATACACGCTCAAACCAACTGCAACATGTGTCCAAGTTACCATCAATTCCAATCATCAATCATTGTATTCAACAATTGCATCATAAATTTCAACAATAACCCCCCTTGACATTAATGTCAACCCCAGCAGAAACATCCAATTGAAAACTCCTCACTTAATCCCCCTTTGACATCAATGGAAAAAGGATGAAATCATTTATGACATCATAACAGAATATTCAATACCTCCTCATGGATAATAGCTAGATCTGACTACAATACATCTCCAAGAAGTAGTATCAAGGTCAATCAATAGTCAACAACAACACATCATAAGTACTACTAGGAGTAGCAATACTCAACACAACAATAACAAAAAGATATATCATAGAAGAAATAAAGCTAGGAACACCAACTATAGCAACATCCTTCTCAAGCAAAACAAAAACATAATCATGAACAACATAACATGAGCTCTTTGTCTCCTAAGGTAGAAACAACAAAAATAATCAGTGGCTCCATCCATAATGCCTCTTAACAAAGGTAGCAGCAACCATATAACATGATCAACACTCACTCCATCAACATGATCAATAGAAACAACACATCATATGCACCAACCATAGCAGTAACACACAACTCAACAGTAGAATGAGCATCAACAACAATATACCATGAGTAGCAGCGAAAACATAGTGGTGACACATACATATTAGTAATCATGACCATCCATATCCTTCAGCAACAACAACTAAGTAGTAATAAAATACTAGGCATATAGCTCCATCTTGATCAACAACACTATCAAGGAAACCCAAGTAGCATCAACATACTATGACAACCAACAGAAACAGAGAAGACAACAACAATAAGCTCCCCATCAATATCATTCTCAAATCAAGGTAACAACAACATTTGACCAATTCATATTATCTCAAGCAACAACATAACAATCACATGCTAAACATGCTTCCACTAAGCATCATCTTGAACCTGTAAGGAAAATCCTTTCTCTGAAAGCTACAATTCACATACTAAAAATCTGACTGTTGACTAAGGATGTGACCACAAATTACATGGATTTTTAAATATTTTACATGGTTGAAGAAAATAATTGACATGATAGGTGTTATAGACCTAGGGGGGATAATATGGGGTATGAAGGGAGATACCTAAGGTAATAATGTAATAATGGGATGGGCCATAGTAATAAATAAGGTGATTAACCAATGTCATGTAAGGGACCACAAGTAGTTAATAATAATGTAAGGGGCCCATGGTATTAGTTGATGGTATGAGGAAACCATGGCAATGATGCATGGTATTGTATGTATGATGCCTATATAGAGGCTAGAGACTCCAGATGGAGAGATATGAAGAGAAAGTATTCTTGTATGAACAAGCATATGGCTTGTGGAGTATTCTCCTTCCTTAAGGAGTGAATGTATGGTGTTGCCCTACCTTAAGGGTTTGATCAATAAAGAATCATTTCGTATTATTTCTGGGTTTAGTTGCATTATCTTATATTTTCATATCAGATCTATATTATTTCCAGGTTAGATCTATAACAAGTGGTATCAGAGCACTTTCTTGGGCACAAAAGTGGAGAAATTTCTCCACTTTGTGCCCAAGAAAGTGCTTGATACCACTTGTTATAGATCTAACCCAGAAATATATGATAATATAAATAAACCCAAGAATAAGAAGATCTAAATATTGATAGAAATGATTTAATTTATTGATCAAACCCTTAAGGTAGGGCAACACCATATATTCACTCCTTAAGAAAGGAGAACACTCCACAAGCCATATGCTTGTTCATACAAGAATACTTCTCTTCATATCCCTCCATGTCGAGTCTCTAGCCTCTATATAGGCCTCATACATACAATACCATGCATCATTACCATGGTTTCCTCATACCATCAACTAATACCATGGGCCCCTTACATTATTATTAACTACTTGTGGTCCCCTACATGATATGGGTTAACCACCTTACTTATTACTATGGCCCATCCCATTATTACATTATTACCTTGGGTACCTGCCTTGGTACCCCATATTATCCCCCCTAGGTATATAACATTCCACCCCCCTAAGCATGTTTCGTCCCCGAAACATGTGAAGAACACAAATAATAAGATCTACTCAAAAGAGTAGTCCACTGATACCATGCACGTGCATCTAGCCATCCAAGAGAAAGGTGAACCCTCGATCTCGTTGG
>APFE030641757.1:0-48833 GCA_000404065.3 Pinus taeda | reverse complement strand
ACAGAAAAAATCATTTCAAAAACAATTAAAAAAACATTTTAAAAGAAACAAAAAAATCCCTTAAAAAAATTAAACAAATAAAAGATCAAAATCGTGGTTGGAGCCTTTGGGTGGGCAGGGCACTGATCGACCCGGAATCACTTCTCTACCTAGGTGGTCGCGGGGCCTACTGCCCAGCAGCCCGCCAAAGTTTCATTTTTTATAAATGTAAAATTTTTAAATGTTTGTTTTTTACCATTCTTTTTTAAATTGTTTTTTTATTTAATTTTTCTTAAATGCTTAATTTTTTAATTGTTATTTTTGTGTTTTATGTTTTTTTAATTATTATTATTATTTTTCATGTTTCGTTTAATTTTTTTAATTCATTTCCAATGCTTTTTATTTCTTTCATTTTTTTCTGTATTATTTATTATTATTTTTCTCAATTTATTTTTTAATTATATATATATATATTCCCATTTTCATTTATATATTTTAATGTTTTTTTAAGCTAAGTTTTTTTAATATTTTTCTTAGTTTTTTTTTTTTTTTTTCAATTGTATTTTTTTTTTTTTTCTAATATTTTTTTTTAATTTGTTGGTTTTTGGAAATTGCATGTCTATTTTTTTAACTTTAATTTTGTTTATTTACTTAAATCTTATTGAACCATTTTTTTTGAAAAAAGACCTTAAATTGTCATCATCTTTGAAATAAAGCTCATAAAATTTTTCTTTAAATTTTTTCAATTTTCATAAAATATTTATTAATAGTTTTTTAAGCAAAATGTCTAAATACATATTTTAATATATTATATGCACAATACTAGTATTTTTTAAGTGTTTAAAATTGTTACTTTTTATTGACAATATTTTGTTGTAAATTAGATTAACCATATATAAATTAAAATAATCATAACCTCAAAATATTAATGTCTTATTTTTCAAAGTTCCAAAACAAATTTAAAACATTTAAAAAAATCCTTAAAAAATAATCTTGGGACAAAAAACAAGAGGATGAATAAGACAAAAGTGGTAAAATAATCAACATTTAAAACAAATATTCACGCTTATTACATTAGAAAATTTAAAGTGTAAAAAATGAGCCCTCTCGAAAATGGGGGTTAATGCTGCATCAACACTTTTCAAAAGGAGGATGAAAATCAGTGACAATTAAAAGAAAATGTTCATCCTTGATACATAAGAAAATTTAAAGTGCCAAAAATAAGTTTAACAAAAAGGTATAGTTTGAATAACCACTTTTCAAAATTGGGTGATTTGTTTGCTACATTAAAGATACATGTAATCAACAATTTTCTCATTCAATTGGCCACTATGTTAACACAACTATAGGTGTACAATATTCTTGATAGAACATTGTGGCACACTCTCACTCTCATACCCACAAACAATAGTTGCACTCAAAGTAATCACAAGAATATAAGTGAAAATATCCTTAATAATCTCCAAGAGAATACCATGGGAAAATACCATGGTTATTCCGATACCGGACATATGTACCATGGTAATCTCCATGTTAATACCATGGTTATGCAAATAACACGGGCACCTGTACCATCATAACTTCGAAGTTAATACCATTGGTATATACCATGGTTATGCTAATACCATGGACCCTTGTACCATGGTAATTTCCAATCCAATACCATAGGTATATACTATGGTAATACCAATACCTATAATGTCAATACCAAGGTAATGGTCTAACACATAACATCTGACATAAACCACACACAGGCCAAATATCATGCCACATCATCCACACACATACACACTCAAACCAATAGCAAGACATGTCCAAGTTAACATCAATTCCAACCATCAATCATTGCAATCAACAAATGCATCATCATTGCCAACGTCCACATCTAATAAAATTACAATTATTTGTTTTTCCCTCAAGATTTGTTGTATTTTCTCTATGAGTATATAAAAAATCTTCACAACCAAAATGATTAAAAAATGAGTAGTTTACATTTTAGCTATCCATTCCTCCTCTAGAGTGCCATCATCCAAGGAAATTGAAGGCCCTTTATTTATTAAGAAAATAGAAATATCCGTAGCAGATACCCTAAGGTAAATCATGCATGCAATATCAATCTCCTTTCATGCTCAATGGTTATCATCTTCATCCTATCTAACACACCATTTTCTTGTGTTGTTCCTATAACTATCCTCTGTTTATGAATCCAATAATATGAATAGTAAATGTTGGCATTGTAGTGTTGCAATTGATATCGACAAGGAATATTTTAGAAATTTTGCATTCACAAATTTTGTGTTCACAAATTTGGTGTTCACAAATTTGGCATTTGCAAATTTTCCATTCTCAAATTCGGTGTTTAGAAAATCGGCATTAGAAAAATTATTGTTCATAAATTTGGTGTGCACAAATTTGACGTTCACAAATTTTGTGTTCATAAATTTGGTGTTCCAAAATCTTGTGTTTTAAAATTTAGCATTCACATTTAGCATTTGAAAATTTTGTTGCATAAAGTTCTCATTTATGTCAATAAGAGGGCACCCTACCTCTAGGTACATTGTTGGAAGAAAATCCATAAGCTCAAAGTACATTGAGGGAAGGGTGTTGATGGAAAATCCTAGAAGGTTGGTTGGAAAGCAATAAAATTATTAAGAATGTCTTAACATTTATATGGAAGGAACACAGATTTATAAAAGGTTACCAAGCATGATTGAAGATAATGATAATCCCTACTTGCATCATAGGTTTATGTCCTTGGAATATATGCCAAGGATGTTAAAGGTTAAAGTAGAGACATGTATAAAAGAACCAAAAATATATATTACAACCATATATATGATATAATAATATATTGGCATATATACTCTTACATATGTTTATCAAAATATATATATAATATATATATATATATATATATATATATAATATATATATTATATTTATATGATATAACATATATGGTATACCATATACCAGACACATATTATCAGATATTGGACATATATGCAGGAACAAAAAATATATTTGACATTTACATATCCACATTAGCACAACACTACAGTGGTCCCACCTCTCAGTTTCTCACATCTCTCGGTGATCCATGTCAGTACACTGCATTCCCTACCTATCTACATCAATACATATGACATGGCGAACCCACTCCTTGATGGTCATCATGTCACGTTGATTGATGTGGTCCCCAGATATCCACACCATTTGTTCGATCTAGATTAATGAATAGGAATGAGTGCAGGTTTTCAACCCACATGGGTGTTAGCTCCCCTGGTTGACCCAGTAATGGGTCAAACGACACCATGTGATAGTGAATGGTGAGTGCAAATTTCACATAAGAATTTAAATGTTGAGCAACTTGTTGATCCACATTAAATTGTGTCTCTCCAATCACGATCTGCATTGATCGCTCTCCATATGATCTTTCTCTATTCACTCATTTGAAATTTGGCTTCTCTGTCTTATTTCAACTCTTCAACCTAATCGACATGATTATTCATTACAAAAAATCAATATATAAATTTAAATTAGTTTGGTTATGGTAAACTAGAGTATAGAGATCTCAGTGAAGTTGAGTGAAGAATAAAAGGAAAAGAGTTTGCTTGATATTTGTAGTATGATTTGAAGTTGTGGAAGGCTAGAGGTTTCTTGGACCAAAACATTTCATTGAAAATACCTATTTTTGGTCTAAGTTGTTGTGAAAAAATATACTTGGGGAAAGATATAACCTTCTAACTTGTGAAGTGACTTAGTACTTCATAGTTGCAATGTATTTTGAGATTCTATAAAATATCTTAAATTAACCCATGTTTGCGGATTATAGTGAAGTTTGAACAATCATTTATTATCTATATTGAAGGTGTCTATAGTAGCCTTAAAACATTGTCATATTTTTCGGAGTTTTCTCGAAAAATTGTTGAAACACATTTACAGAATTCTTTTGAATGGTAAAGTGCTTGACGTTACAGAGTTTGGAAATTATCCTTGAAGCAATCAATGCAATGGTGATTGCATCTAGAGTAGTATGTTAAGGTTAAATCAAATATCTTTATGTTGAATTATTGAAGCGGTGAATTGGTTGTACAGAGCATCAAGAAGAAGCATCATGATTGAAGAATTGATGAAGTACCTTAATACTTTGATTGGGTATCATGTAAAGTTTAGGAGACACCTTCTACATTGGACAAAGTTGTTATTGATGAACTAGTAGACTGTTGAAGAGTTGTTGAAGAAAACCTGGATATATATTGAACAAACTATCAAGTCTTGTTACATAAGTGTTTGGGAGGCCTTGAAGAACAAATTACACTCATTATTGAAGGAGATGATGTAGATTGAAAGGGTTGGTGCCTCATAAAAACAAGGTTGGAGCCTTGGAAAGATCAAGTTTCATCCTATACTACACAGAACATTGGAGTCCCCTAAAAGACCTAGTTGGATCTTGGTGGTGGACAAGGTTGGAGCCTTGAAGTGCATGTTGGAATCTAGTTGATTTGAAGACTAGTTTGTTCATCTAGGGTTGGAACCCTAAAATTTGTTTTAGTTGAATTATTGTAAAAGGAGGACCGGTTTCGTCACCATATATTGATTAATAAAATTATTTATTCTCTCATTGTTCATTTTGTGTTCTATTTAAGTGCTATTAACTTGTTAAAAATAATAGTTGTAAAAGAAAAACTAATTCACCCCAGTCTTAGTATTTCAACAAATTTGGTGTTGACATATCAATGTTTGAAAATATCTCTCATTCAATGAAGATGATGGTGGTGCAAATCACGAAGAAAAAGTCCATTGCACCAGACCAAATCACTAATGCATGAAAAAGAGTGTTTGGCTCTTGACTTCTTCTTGTAATTATTGTTTAGTGAGCAAAAAAAATATTTATATGAGAAATATTGTGAAGGAGGGTTCAATAATTTTTCAGAGAGAAAAGCATTTATAAGGCATTGTCAGAAAATTGTGAATGATATGATTTTCAAAATATGGTTGTAGTAGTGATCATATTTGGGGTGAATGTTGTAGAGATTTAGTTTATCATTGTAGATTCCATGTATTATGTATCTTTCCTTGTATTACACTACATTGATAATTGCATTATGTGACTAAGTGAGCATTTGTATTGTTGCTATTATCATGTCGATATATTGAGTTGGTTGTGTGAGTTTTTGGCATTGTTGATATTGTTGATTATAAGAAGGTTTTTGTTAAGTTATTGTTAGAGATGATGACCTAGCATGAAAATGTATGAAATCATGTTCCATTATGTTTGAGACAATCAAGGCCTTGAGAAAGTGGTGGCTTGCTATACAAGGATTTGGGGCTTCCTTGTTAGTTGTTGCTAGCAAAAGTATTTAAGGAGGTTGGGGCCTACAAAAAGTTATGGATTGTTGAATAGGGAGTTGAGCTTCCTATTTGGTTGGGGCTAGAAAATTTGTGGAAAATAAAAGATTGAAGAATAACAAAAGAATAAAAGGAAAGAAACAATACAATGGTTTTTCTCCCCTTTACAGTTTCCCCCTAAAATCGATGGTGTCCGTTTGAGTTGTTTCTTATGCCCTGATTTGAAGTTGCTTACATATTAGAATTGTTGTTCTTCTAATATGCTACTGGGTGTTTAAGTGTTAATTGATTGATTATTTTTTTGAAAAACTTTATTATAATGATTAATTAGATGTTATACTAATTCACGCCCCCTTCTCAATATAACTAAGTTTCTAATAATTGGTATTAGAGATGTCACTTTCTATTGCATATTAATCATTAGAAGGTAGATTTATTGGAATCATGAATCATCATTGTGCTCCATTACTCAATTTCACAAACTTTCAAGAATGGAGAGGGAAGGTAAAATATGAAATATATGTTCATGGATCTGAATTGTGGAAAATAGTGATAAATTGTTATGGTGAAGAAGCCCCTTCAAAACAACTTTAACAATGGAATTCCTAGGCCAAATGTGCAATTTATGACACTCTTCATAATCTAGACCTTTAGAATGTCATAGATCTGAAGTTTGGAGAAGATATTTGCGATAGGTTGTAAGCATTGCATGAAGAAGAAACAAGTAGTAATGGTGGAGAAAAGAAAAAGAAGAAGAAGAAAAATTCCCCTTAGAAAGGGAGTGATCAGTTGAATGAGATCCATTCTCCTAGTATCAAAATAGTTGATTGTCAATAGTAGAGATCATTTGAAGATCCAACTACTGTTAACTTATTTTGGTTGAAATAGAAAGGATCTAAATGAAAATAAATATATGAAGATTCTCCTTCAAATATTTGAGGAAAGGGAGTATGATTTTAGTGAAGAAATACATAATTTGAAAATAGAAATAGAAGGATGAAGTGTGAGGTAATAAGCAACCAGTTGAAGGAGAGAAGGAAACAATGTGAAGAACTGTTATAGACATATTTGGGCACTGTAACCCCAATCACATATGTCCATAAATGAAGGGCTTCTGAGTACCTAAGAGTGTTGTTTCATGCCCTAAAGGAAAAAGGTTAACTGATTACATCATCTCCCAGAAGTTCTCAATAGAAAACCGCTCAGAAATGGACCATACAGATTGCCCAGTGCTAAGGGTGTGATGCATCTCACCTACCCAATGCAGAAATTGCGATGCATACTGGAAATCCCTTCTATAGGGTGTGATGGACGAGAGTAGACAAATGGCAGAGACAATTTGCAAGGTGGATGATCATGGAATCTTCCATAAACTTCTCTTGTGACACTTGCCTCTCCGAATTCACCCAGGGATCAGTAAGAGCTCATCAATCTCCAAGTGGAATCAAGGATTATCAGAGAGAGTAAACTAATCAAAATCCCATAAACTAACTCACCCCCTGTAAACATCTATATATGGATCCCTCATCCCAAAGATCGAGAGGCTAGAATTTTGTATCTTGTAAGGAAGTGTTGTTGGTTTCCTGGTGGAATATCATAGTGTTGGGTGATCTAAGCTTTTCATGAGGTGAAGAAGGGCTTTCATACTGGGAGGATGACGCTGGGTTAGATCAATGGGTTGCAATCCTCTCTTCTAATCTCTATATCAATAAAGCTATTCAACTTTTCCTCCACATTCTTCTATGTTTGCTAATATATGCATGTATGTGGTCAATATATATCTGGTCCTATATTTTTTATGACTGTAGATCTCTGCACTTTGAAGGTATTATGTTACTTTGACTTTATAGGTACTCTCTGAAGCAGAGTGGTCAAGGGAGGAGTGGCAAAGATTTGTCAAAGGGGAGAAGGAACAAGCAGAAAACCAAGCGAAAGATCGAGGTTGGTATTCTTTGCTCCTCTCCTACCTACTTCTCATAAAGGAAAATGAAAGTAACTTTAATCTGTTTGCTTTTAAGATAGCTACCCATCTTAGTGGGACTAGTAGCTCTGCATAGACACTAGATTTCCTGATAACAAAATGGTGACTCTGCTGGGGAGCGAGTAGTTTGTTTCCTTGTCTATATTTCTTTCCTTTATAAACTTACAGATGGAGCCTGAAGTAAAGCTAGCTAGCCTTCGAACTGCATTTTCTATGTAAGTGCAAAGTAGACTAATGCTGCTTCATTTGCAAACGTCCTAATTTCCCTGGTTGTGGCTCAAGTAGCCTCGTTATATCAGCACCTGTGATTTACATTTACTGACTATCATTTCCTCGGCATAAATCCCTAAACTAAGCTGCAAACTGTGACCTAGCACCAAGTTGAAGTCTCATCCGTGGACCATCGTACCTTCTCCTCTAGGGAATCCATCGCACATCCCGTGTGTAGTAAGTGAGATAAATCACACTTTCCTCGTGTTACAGGTGCGATGATCAGATAAGACCTCTTCTACTTCCATATTTTGGTTTTTTGTTCACTCTCTTCAGCTTTATTTAGGAGTTTTTCTATCCATGATCAGTATACCTCTATGGAAACTCCCTTCCTTTGCATGATTTAGCCTCCATAGTACAAATAGATGTAAAAAATTTGTATGTATTGTTCACCATTTACGGTCCTCTTTGACAAAGAAGTAGTGTAATCAAGCTGTCATCTTTTGATTTGAAAGTGTCGCAAGTGTCATTTGTAGTCAAAGAAAAGAATCCAATTGTTATTGATGGTTGATTACACTGTTACTCTTGTATTTGATTTGAATTAGTAGTTTTTCAAGTGTCGAAAGAAGTTTTTAATTCAAAATCGCAAAGTGTCGTCATTATCTTCCTTTCATTTTTTGAAAAGAAAATCATTAGTATTGTTGCTTGAAATGATTCAATTTTGTACTTAGAATTATTTTCATCATTTATAGATTAAGAAAGTGAAAACAAATACATGCATGTGCATTTGCATTTAGACTTCTTGTTGATTTTGATTTAGGACAGTGCATCTAGTGTGTGCTCCCTGCTCTTTGTTGAAAGAATTTCGGTTCTTTTTCCTTAGTAGCTAGGATTTTCATTGCAAAAAGAATATTAAACGATTATTTATCATCTTATATTACATTTTAGGAATTGTATATCTACATCATGCGGTGAACATGAAAGGAAAATTTCTTAAGAAATATCAACTGTAAAATAAATTCAATGAACATAAAAATGCTTTGGAACCTAACGCACAACACTTAGAAGTCTATGCTAGAGACGTATTCTAGTGTCGTAAAGCCTGGTAACTATCACTTTCATCGTAGGTTCGGCGATTCCTCCTCTTTGAGATGAAAAGTGCCAGTACGGACTTGTGCTCCAACGTACCGTTGAGTATATATTGGGAGACCACAATAGGCTATATCCTTTATCCTTAGGCAGCCATGTCTACCACCTTGTCGATCGCAATGCACTGAACATAGCATTTGGGAAGATTGATTGCCGTACCGTAAAAAGTAATTTGTAGTTTTGCGATTGGTTTGGTCATCCCTCTATCTAGATTTTCAGAGTAGTCTCTTTCATTCCTTTTCAGACTCCCTAAAGGAAAAGGTCCATCTGAGAACTTGTCACTTCACGCTCATTAAAAATAGAAGGCGACTAGAGTCATCTTTTGCTTTTTCTCGACTCTTAAAAATTGAAAAAGCAAGTTGCGTCAAAGCGTCTAAAATTCATTAAATTCGGAATCATTTTTTCCCTTTATTTTCAGTTGATTAAGTAATCTGCAATTGTGGAAGAAAGTCATGGCTCGAGGAGACTTACGAGTCAACTGTCTTTGACTCCAAAAATGAAACTATTCTGGACAAAGGAAACTCATTTAACTGGATCAAAGTCCCCTCGTTTGGTTGGAACAAGTGTGGCAACATCCTCAGAGACTCTGGTTACTCCAACCATTTCCAGTAACCCTACCTTTACAAAAGAAATTATGTAGCCACAAGAGGACATTAGAACTGATCCTAGTGTAACAATAAACACTTTTAGTCTTGAACTGGCTCCATCTATAGCTGATTCAGAAGGTGATATTCCCCAAACATCTGTTGCTGCAGAATCTATAACTTCTTCGGCACCAGAAATATTTTATGGACCTGAAGGTCTACCTCTCCCACCTAGAGTGATTGCTATAGAAGAGATTGTGGAGGATCCTCCGTCCAGTACTCCATTGCATTTTGGAGCCGTGATCACCCTATATCCTTCTTCAGCAGAAGTTAGAATCCCTTCATCGCAAGTTCCTATAAAATCGCTAGGAAATCTCTTGGATCAACTAGAAATGTCTGAACAACCGTTGATATCTAGGACTGTGTCATCTGGTGCAGCAGCAACAGAACCTCTTGCTTCTACTCCAATAATGTTCGCTAGTATACCATCTGTCCCAACTAGCTCTCAACCACTATATGGAGTCCATCCAGGGACTGTTTTGATGGTATGGTCTATTCCTGTTTGTTCGTTCGGAATAATATCTGGAATCTCTTATGTTGAGTCTCAACAAATTGATCGTTCACAACAGTATCAATTTGGGCAGTCGTGTCCCCAAAGGCAAATCTTTCCTTTGAGCACTGGATTGCCACCATATGGGGGGCAGTATGCCCTTTCATTGTTTCTTCCGGGAGAACAACCATATGGGAGTTCGTAATAGAATTCGGGTCATGCTGGAATTACATCCAGCGGTTGGGTGCCAATACTGCCTCAACAACCAAGAGTTGTATACTCAATACAACAAAGCTTACCTGTGTCAAATATCCCCACTACACCAGCCATTGTGATAGTGTCGCAACTACAAGCATTGCTTATTGTATGCCAACATCAAGTTTCTCACGTTGCAATACAACGACCTCCTGTCTCCATGACACAACCACAATCGTCGATTAGTGGCTCCCTAACTGGAGCGACCTAGGTTCAAACAGGTGCTATTACCCCTCATCTTAGGCAAATGGATAGTATTGGACAACAAAAAATGGTTTCACAACCATGGCTGGTGCAATATCAACAACCACAATTCCAACAAGCTTACCAAGGATCTAAGCAACAAATCTTTACAAGTAATGGGAAAACATATATTCAAAATGGTGAACATCAATCATTTCATAATGGTTATGCTCATCAACCTTACCGAAATTATCAGTATCAAATGCATTATGCTGTTATGCAAAGACCCACTGCTCAGGTGATACCATCCTATCCTGGGTATGCTTCGCCTAACCTGAATCAACATTTGCCCTTCGTGGCAAATTTAGAGTTACCGGATCTAAATCAGCTAACAAACGATCCAATTGCTTATGCCCCTTGGTGGATGGCGATTCCTCATAAAATTTCGTTAGATATTCCTTAATTTAATGGAAATCTGGGTGAATACCCATTGAATCATGTGATGACCTTTCATCTGTGGTGTTCATCCAACACTCTAAATGATGATTCTATTAGGCTTTGCCTTTTTCGGTGAACGTTAACTGGTCTGGCAGTAAAATGGTACATTGAATTGCCTAGAGCTTCATTTGATAACTTCAACACCCTTGCCACAACCTTTTTAATCCATTTTCAATTACCCATAAGGTATGAAATAGGAACAGAGCTACTTACCAATTTCAAAGAGACGACAACCACTCATATATCCATGAGTGGCAGCATTGTCGTAGAATGGTAAAAACATATGTTCCTGATCAGCTGTTAGCTGAATGGTTTATTAAGTCAATGTTACCTTCTGTCAGAGAAGATGTGGCAAAGGGAGGGGTCGTCACTGAAGAGCAAGTCATTTCTCATGCGTAATATCCAGACTTGATCTATACTCAATCTGGCACACTCTATGACACAATCCCTGATGCTCCTAGACCGGAATTTTTCATTCCTCCTCCTCGTAAATCAAACAAGGAATCTCATGCCAGCAATGTCGTGATAGGTACGATAAGCACGAAATCAACAAAGGCTACAACTAAGAAAGCCCATAACATTTCTGATCAAAATGAAAATGAAGAA
Source organism: Pinus taeda (assembly GCA_000404065.3). NCBI lineage: Eukaryota > Viridiplantae > Streptophyta > Pinopsida > Pinales > Pinaceae > Pinus > Pinus taeda. Next base: position 37,486 of record APFE030641757.1, on the reverse strand, counting down.
CTTCTTGCCTTGGAGGTAAATGTCCTGTTGACTGACAAAGGCAAAGAACCGAAGTGACCAGGGGGCAAGAGGAAAAAGAAAGGGAAAAAGAAGAAACAAGAGAATTCGTCTCCCGAAAAATATTCTGCAAACCATTCTAGGTAAACGAAAGCCCCTTCAGGTTGTCAGATATGCGATGAGGATCATTGGAAGAGAGATTGTCCACATAAAGCTGAAGTTAAGAAACCTTTTAAGAGTTCAAAAACCTCAGCGGTACTGATTGATCTGTCTCCAAACCAGGGAACCAATCTGGTTGCTAGTGAGAATGCTTCCCCATCCAAAGTACTTATGTTATCCATTTCGAAACAACAAAATCTTGCTTTGATATTGATAAGGAATAAAGATTATGGGAATACACAACTGTCAAACAACAAGGCTACTGATCAACCTAGTAGTTTGACAACAACTTCAATTGAATTTGTGCCACCTATCATTCCTGAGCTAATGATAAAGTCGCTAAAGGGAGTAGTACACAAATCAACATTTAATCCTCGTGCCAGAGTAGCATAGAATTATAATATAGTAGAGGACCTGGCCCAATCGTCGTCCGCTATGTCGACACTTGAGGTACTGCAAAATTTTCCCTCCTAGAAGCAGGCCCTATTATTAGCAATAGGTGGGATTGACCCAACGGATTCTAATCTTGTGGCCTTTAATCATAAAGTATATGACCCTCAGTTACCAGCTAAACTTGCTTTCCTTATTCAAGTGCAAGCCCTCAATAAAACTGTTCATCGAACGATTATTGATGAGGGAGCATCTACATGTATTATGTCGATGAGTTGATGGAAAAATTTGGGCTCACCACCCTTATCGCAATCGTCAACGACATTGAAAGTGTTTGATGGATGAACATACACTCCATTCAGGATTTTAAGTAACTTGCAAGTCAAACTGGGGGGCAAGACAGTAGAAATTGATGTTGAAGTTATCGACAAAAGCCTCGATTACAACATCCTACTGGGAAGGCCCTGGATATATTCTATGGCTGCAATTGTGTTGATGTACTTTAGAAAGATTTCATTTCCTTTCCAAGGAGGAATTACAATCATCGACCAACAAACATTTCTCCCCAATAGTTCGCAAGTTACGGGAAACATTCCGATGATCCACGGAAGCCCTCATTCGCTTCAAAATATCGGAGTAGGCCTACTAAAAGACCCTACATTAATGGGGACTTTTTTCCTACTTACTCCAGATGATCTAACGGAAGTGGCCATGGTGGGAACCTACAATATGGTGTCTTCCATTCAGAAGATATCCAATCACAATGTTGGCATGGATAATCGCGAGGTTTTTCCTCCAAGCCCAGTAGAAATATTGTAGCAATCAATGTTTTCGGCATGGTAGGCAAACCAAATCAACGCTCCTCAAGCATTTGGATATAAAGGTCTAAGGAATATGGTACCCCTTCAGATCCTTGGTCACATGTACATTCGACAGACGAAGGAATTGTTCAGTCAATGAATATTGATGGGGCACCATGGGAAGATTACCACCATCATTCCCATCTTCCAGATCATAAAGAAGATTATTCCAGTGACCTTGATCATCCTTCAGTATTTGATTTCCTATCGAGTACTGTAAATACGGTGGATTCTGAGTGAAACTTGTCCAATATTGAAGAGACTATCGCCATCAATATCTCGACCAAACCAAATGTTGTAGAGAATATTCATGTCGGCAAATCTTGCTCTCCTTCAAAACTAGAACTATATTACGCTCTCTTTCGCGAGTTTAGAGATGTCTTTGCATGCTCACTTGCAAAAGCAGACCGATCATCCGCAGCATTTGAGAGTGATATTTCTACAAGGAACCGAAAGTGGTACAATCTAGTGGGCCACTTCCTAGGAACATGGAAGCTTGTAAGTCTTGTGAAATGGAATTTAAATAAAATTTACGTGCACCAGGGAATCTAGGTTCTATCTCTATAGTTCCATATTCTTGGTATGGATTATTTTTCATCTCTTTGGCATGATGAGGAAGTAGCTCTAGTGCACAATAAACAAGGGACACATCAGTAAACAATTGATGTAAATGCACAAAGAGAGGCTGGTGTCATTATATTAATGGAAAATGCTAAAGTAATCCTTCTTTGATCTCACTTTCACGCCACGAGAAATTAAATGAGGAAGATGGCTCAGTGACACCATATCAGTGAATATATGAGCCATGATGGTTCACTGGAGCTAGAGCAGGAATAAGAGACATACAATAAGTACATTCTAAGCTCCAAGTCATTTAAAAGGAATGGAAGAGAAACTTATTTGCACAGGCTAAATTCAAGATAGGTTTTTATTGAGGTTGCATTTTCCAATGGGATTTAATTCTCAACATGGAGAATACATAGGTGCCCATTCTTATATTTAATATAGTTGCAATGGCCTTTCATTTTGATTAAACAATAGGGAGAGTCTTACAGAAGCATGATCTTAGGCACTGTGCAACAAAGACAACATCGACCACCATGTAGAAGAGGAAGAAATGATTTCCATTGAGCATATGGGGGATATATCAGTAGTGTTGAGTCTAATTGAGTGAGTAGTAGAGAGCTAAGTGTTGAGAGTCAACTATGTTTAAAGTAGAGCAGAGGGCCAAGACTAGAGCTTGTCGAGTAGTAGAGTTGTAGAGATGAAGGGAAGGAGTTTGGTGCACAAATATATCAGGAATAAATATATATATATAATATATATATATATATATATATATATATATATTATATATAATATATATATATAATATACATAATATACATACATATATATAATATATATATATATATACATATACATACATATAATATATATATACATATACATACATATACATACATACATACATATATAGATATATATCTATCTATATATATAGATATAGATATATATATATATAATATAGATTATATATATAGATAGTATATAAGATATATATATATATATATAAATAATATATATATATATATTTTATTATATAATATATATATATATATAATATAATATATATATATATCTGTGTGTGTGTGTGTGTGTGTGTGTGAGAGAGAGAGAGAATTTGCATTAGCCTCTATTTTTAGTCTTAAAATTGTATGAAATGTAGAACAATGGATAGAGTAGGTAGTTGCCTACATTCATAAGAGGCTAGGGCCTCTTGGCAAGTGGTGGCTGGCTATATGAAGGGGGTTGAGGCCTCCAGTGAATGGGTGCTCACAAAAAACTTGATATAATTAAGTGGGTGCCTACTTTACATCATAATAACAGACAGATTGGTGGTTTTTTTCCTTTTGGTTTCCATGCAAAAATAGTGTGTTAATATGTATGTTCTTCTCAACTGATGAACTATGTGCCCATGTGAATGGTTTTCTTTACTTCATATTTATATTGTAGTGTGGATGATCTTACAAATAGCTAGCAAAAGTCAAGGGAAATATAATAATTGAGAATAAATTTTAATAACCTCGCTATTGTTACTTCAACCCCCCCCATTACTAATTCCTTATCCCAATAGAGATAGATGATTTGATGTATCTATTAGAAACACAATTGATTCTCCGTATTTATCTCCATATTGGACCACATATCTGTCAGTCTTTTCTCATAGAATTGTACTATTATCCCTTCTTTCACTTTCTTTTGCAAATGCAAATGAGGCATGCCCCTTATAAATTTAAAGTTTCCTATATCAATATTTCATTTTTTAAGTACTTTTCAAATATACTTTTCGGTGACATCGGATGTCCATATTACGACTTTATAATTTTTTAGGTAATATTTTAATACTTGTGATTGAGAAGGACTAAAAGACTATGATGTACCACCAAACTGCCAATCTGGTTCTCTTTGAATATGAATAATTGTTTCTTCTATAGTGTATAATTTAAAGAATACTCCAACCATTTCAATGATCAAAATCTTTATATTTACATTAATGTCAATATGCATCTATGCTACAAACACATACATGACATTAATATATCACCAGTTCAACACTTCGTTACTTAATAACAATAAAACATACCATTTCAAAACATTTATAAAATGATCATAGTATATATTATGATTTTTTTCTATTTGTAACAAAGATTTTTTTATGAATTAAATAGAAATGAAAAAACATTGTTACACTGGCACCAATCAAGTGAACAAATTAATGATATGCCTACTTTATACATACAACCTAATACGTTTATTTAATTTGTATGGAAAAATTATTAAATAAATATATCGACCCACCATTTAAACCATTGATTTTGAGAGTTATAATTATTTGTTGAGTCATAATTAACAAACATAAACAATAATCCAATTCAAGTAGAAAAACTAATTATATGTCAATTTCTACATAAAACCTAATACACTTTCTAAAACTCAAACATGCTAATAGATTATATATTATTTCTATAGTGTATCCCTTAGTGGCCTTTGGTGTTTATTTTAGTGCATGATCTACTTATATTATTGGTTCTACCTCCAACAAAATATTGTTTTTTAACTTTTATGGAACTAGAGAAGTTATAACAATGCAATAAACCATGCTTCAAATAACTAATTTTTAAGAAGTCTAATGACATGGTAAACCACAACTAAAAAAATATTTGCAATGGTCCAAATCAAGCAAACAAACCAATTATGTAATAATTTCTACATACAAGCTAATCCATTTCTAAAATTTCTATAAAATAAGAAAATTTGATATGAACCTATCAGACAACCATTCAAATCAATAATTTTCATTAACACAATATCTTACTAGAAATAAACATAATAAAAATACTTTGATTTCTACTAATGACCAACCAAACCACCAATATTTCTATTGGTATCATAAATTACAAGTCAACTTAAAGTAATAAACACTACAAAATACAATCATAAATCATGATGTCATACTTATAGTGACCAAGAACTCAAATTATTAATAATATTTTTATATTTATGCATGAAATACACACTTGCCATCTTAAGGTACTATAACTATCATTAAATCCTTCAAAGTATATCACATATATGTTTCCTTGTTGAATTTATTCAACATTGTCCATATCACAACGATCAACCAATTATCATCATGGTTCGCTCTCATGAATGGAGTAACAGGAAACCAACCTTTTTGGGGATTTTCTCTCACGTTGTCAAGTGAAAAACCCACTATAAAAATATTAGTCGCATTATATTGGCTATGGGTTTACCTCAACTTTTTCAATGATTTAGTGGGTATAGTATTTTCTAGACTGTCAGTGACCTTATGTCCCTTTTCTGATTTACAATCTGAAGTAGTCCACATTAAAACACACTAATCTTGCAATTTTTATGAAATCTAGAATTATTTTTTTGTTTGTTTCAAAGTTGTTGTCCAAATTGCATTGATAAGAGATTTACTCCTGAACACAATTCAATTTTTTTTTTTACATGTGGTCAAAACTAGAATAATTTGTTGTCTATTAAGCAATCTACATCCTTTCCAATTTTCCAAATATGTCCTTTTGTTACACTATCATAAATGCTACAATAAAATATGTTCTTTAAATATAAAATAACACATTTCATTTCATTTGTTTCGGTTGCAACACAACAGCAAGTAATCTAGTCAAACTACTTTATTCATGTGATAAAAATTGCTAAGAAAGAATTGATGAAAAAGTACACTTGAATATTTTCCTACTATTTATAAATAGGTTAATAGATTTTAGTATTATATTCATAGGACCTAGAGAAAATATGTCGAAGATTCAATCAAATGCTAATAATACTTATTCTAACCGAATTCTATAACATAATACATATTCATTAAAACTTTGATAATGAAATACAAACATTAGCAACGCAATACACACACACACACACACACACAATTTTGACATTTTTTTTGGTTGTTAATTTGGTTCTTTTGATTTGTTGTTGTAATAAATGTATAAAATGTTATGATTGTTAAAATCATTAAAATATAAAAAGAAGCAATTTAAATGATAAGAGAAGTTATAAGTGCATGATATCATATGATATTCGTAATTATAACCTTGCACCTCATCATTGAATAAAAATGAATAAAAATAATGAAATAATAAGGAAATCTAGTTGACAAGTCATAAGTACTTGATACTATATCTTTTTGTTTCACTTTCATTTGGTCAATGTGAGCATTCTCCTTAGTGGTTGCTATAATAAACATAAGAAGTGCTATAAATTATGATAATAAATCAAATTCATAACTAAATAGACAGACAAAAAATCATGTTAAATTGTCAACATAATATTTTAATAATGATTGAAATTTTGTAGTACAATCTAATTATCATTGTAGTTATTCTCTTTATTTTTAACTATAATAATAATACTATGAAATAATATGAAACATGAGAATGAAAATATTTGTCGCAGACACATACACAATGAATTACAATGATTAACACTCATTTGTGTCTCCAACATTTCATGGTTATTGTCTTGATTAATGCCTTTATTATTATCATTAACTATAATAGAAATATGAAAATGTTATGAATGTGGTAATTAATAAATTCAATAATAGAAACAAAAATAACAAATAAAATTATGTACCCGATATGATAACTTCGTCTTCTTCATCATCCTTTTATATTTAAGAATCTTGATCATTAGTCATTTTAGTAGGAATTTTGACAATTGGTAATTCTAATAAATGTAATGTAACAAGCCTCGTTAAAAATCCATGTAAAAATATATAAGACCATGATCATGGAACATGTATTCTAATCTGAATGGTGGGAAACAAATCCTAGTGGGGTGTCACTTCAGTTTATTGTGGCTAAGGAAATTAGAAAAGGCAATGGAAAAGGCTTTGGAAAGGGAAAATGGAATTTTTGGCACATTTATTATCAAAATAATGGAAATTAGAGGAAGAGGAAAGTGAAAGGTCATAGGTTTCATGTGAGGAGAAAATTGAAGGAAAATAATGGAAATTGAAGAAAATAGAGGCCTCATTTATCAAAAGGCTTTTGAGGATGAGTTGACATTATTTTGTTGATATTTTTTGTCGGAGCTTTTTTCTATTCTCTCTCTCTCATACTCTTGGACACTTAAGAGTTTTCTTGAAGAATCGTGAAGCAGTGTGGCATACTTGGTATGTGGAGAAAGAAGGCAAATAAAAAGTAGGAAAGCTCAAGAGGACATCAAGATCAACAACTACAATGGGTTTTTCTTGCAGGTACCATGTTGCATGTATGTTTTCCTCACTAGTTTTGGCATGCATGCCATATGAATGTGGTTTATTGGCCATTATCTATCATTTGCATGGAGGATTTCCTCGATGAACAATGTATTTCCCTAGCCTTCGCATTTCTGGAATAGTCATGGTGTTCCAAGTTCATTTCATTTGTTTTCTGGTTGGTTCTCATATTCCTTTAGCTTGGGTTGAATTATTAGTTGTTGGAACCTTGTCTGGAGAAATTCTCTAGAAGCCCTGTAACATCTTGGGATGAGTTGCTAGACTTGGAAGCCTTGGTTGGACAAATTATTTTGAAGCCTTGTAATAGCTTGGGTAGAGTTACTAGTTCTGGAAGCCTTGGTTGGAAAAACACTCTATAAACCCTGGTGGGTTGAGTTACTAGTCCTGGAAGCATTGGTTGGACAAACACTATGGAACCCCAATGATAGTTGTGGGTTGAGTTTGTAGTCTTGGAAGACTTGGTTGGACAAATGCTCTGGAAGCCTAGCGACAATTCTGGGTTGAGTTACTAGTCTTCAAAGTTGGGTTGGAACAAATGACCCTCAATAGCTTGGGTAGATATTGATCTGGTAATGGTTAGTGATGTACGACCATGATGTGGAATCAATAGTTGAAGGTTGAGGTGGTTTGGCTTCTAGAAACCCTGGTTTAATTTTGATGGATTGTTCCATGAGATCCCACATTCATGTTGGGAATATGGTAAAGGGGTGACTAAATGAAGAGACTTTTGGATCATCCATGCCTATGGTCAGGTGGTACATGGAAGTCCAAATCCAATTTCATTTTAGATATGTTAATAAGATCTCTTTTCATCTTGTAAGTGATAGGTAAATGTACTTGTTATTATGTGATCTTGATAGTTTTTTTATCATTATTATGTTTCTGGTCATATGCTAGTTATGAGTATGTATATGAAATTGATGATGTATGGCTCTCATCATGTTTTGATTGGGCAATGTATCTATGACCTAATAAATGAAATTACAGCTAACGTGTTGAGCCATGAATGCTTATTAGTGATTCTCATACAAGTATGAGGTGCCTATGCTTAATTCTTCTATTACAATCTATAGATTTGATATTTGTGATATGTTTGAGAAAATTCTTGTCATGACTACTAGGGGTCCAGTCTAGTCCTTGTTGATGTTTTTGAAAATGTATCTTTGTTTTGCTGTGAAATTTATTTTTGGATGTGTCATTGAGTTCTGGGCAGTAACCTAGGCTTGGGCCTGAAAAAGTGGTAGAAATCCTCAAGACACAAGTACAACACTAAGGAAAAAATTACCAGAAGCTTTCTTTCCCTTGTTGTGGGAGTGTCCAAAGCCTTCCAGATGGACCCTTTTCCATACGAAGAGAGATTCTAGGGGTTTTGTGTACTAAAACATCAGTTGGCCTCAACGACGAGTTACCTGAGTGGTTACGATCGCTCTTGGGAGTTCTATTGCTAATGTGGAAGGTCTATGTGATGTGTTCCACCAGTTCCACTTCCTTAACTGACACATAGGGAGTTGAATCATGTCATAGTAAATTGTCAACACATGTTTATCTCAGTTGGTCGGTTACTTGGGTAGATGTGGGTGGAGGGTGTTACGCAATGGTATCAGAGCATGTCTCACCCCTTAGACTAGATGGGTTATGTGTGGGTCATGCATTCATTTAGATTTCATATGTGTTTCTGATGTTGTAATACCATGTGCTTGTTGCATTTGCATGGTCTTAATCATGGTTATAGTGATATCACCATGTGAAGGTTGATGGTGTTGTTGTGGGATGTGTCATCATGAGTGTATGGTTGTATATGGATTTGTTATGCATGTAGGTATCTATATTTTGTTATACATGCATTTCCATGGTGGAGGTTGTTGTGCATAAGGTCATTGTATGAAATTAGGTCATCATGATTATATTGGTATGTTATGATCCTGATGTGTTGGCTGAGATAGAGTAGGAGATTCAGATCATTAAAGTGAATATGCATAATTAGAACTCGAGGCAAGAGTATGTCGTAATACATGTTTGTATGTTGGGCATGTAGGTATGTAGGTTAAGGCTTTTTATATGCATTATGCTTATGTGTATGTCTTTAATTCTATTGATGTTATGGTTACATACATGGTATATGCTAGTTGATTAGTGTAGTCATATGCACATGTGTTAGATGGTCATGAATGATAGTAACCTATTGTTATATGCATTGTTACGGTTGTTTTATGTTAGATAACTTGATTACTATTTTATATGGTGTTTATGAGTATGTTATAGGTTAACTTGCTTTTGTTATATGATAGTTAGGTTGATGATTAGGTTATATGTTGTTGATGAGCATCATATATAGCTTATTGTTGTTATATGTTAGTAACTTTATGATTAAGGTTATTACATTAAGGTTTTGATGTTATATGTATCATACTAATTTGAATTTGTCTATGAAAATGGTTAGGGTTATGACATTAATGTATGCATTAATATGTTGTGATATTATGTCATACTAAGATAAACTGACTATGAAGCTATGATTATTATGTATGAATGATAATTGTTTATGAGTTTATGATATGAAAAAGTTAGCTAGTTATTGTTATGGATATCATGACCTTACATATGTTTGAGTCGATGTGGTGTAAAGTTATATCATGCTAATATGGATTTATTGTGCACACAAGATAGACTCCCCTGAGATACATCAAGGTGTGAGATTGATTATGTCATCTATTTGGTCTTTGAGTGTTTGGGTTCTATTATGTCATCTAGTTGATTTACCTAATATGGTAGGTTGATAGTTTGTTTGAATGTTTGATTAATTGAGTGATATGAGTATGTGTTTATAAGGTTGCATAAAGAAATAATCTTGTTTCAAGATGGTTGTACTAACACATATTTGTTGAGATAGTTGATATGTACTTGAGTATAATAGTATGTATTATGACTGGTGAATCTGAGTTGATTTTGATTATGACATGGTTGTTATACTTGGTGAACTTTGATTTCCAAGTACTAGATATGTTTCCTTGAACTTTGGAACATATGATTGACATGTGTTAACAAGTGTAGGAAACATGCTTAGTATTAGCATGCGAAGGTAATAGTTTATTTGTTTATATAACTATTCATTCGATGATGTGACAATACATAATAAGACTCCACTGCAACAAGTTAAAGGTGAAAAAAAGGAATTGGGTGATAATTCTATTGGCTATCTTTGGAAACCTCAATTCCAAACAAATCAATGCTTTGCATACATGAAGTCTTCTTAACCCTAATTTCTCTAAAGTTATGTGGATATGTGTTATACTCATGGACATGTATTTGAGAGGTACATTATCTAGCTTCTAGTTATAACTGGATCCGTCAAGGGAATTAGAGTCCCTTGAGAGATTGAATGGATGGATCGAGGTATAAGGAAATGTGCTTGACACAACAAGATAAGGTAACCATTGTACTGTTAAATTTATCTATACAATGACAATTTTTTTCTCATGGAAGTATGATGCAGGGATTGCATGGAAAAAGAGATTTCCATGAAATTTCGAAGAATGCTTGGGTTGAGCTTTCCCTTGGAATCACGAGGGACCCATGGGGTTGAGTCATGATGTTTGTCCCTAGTTTTGTGATTTTGGTTTTCTGTGATTTGTTTGAACTTGATTTGTATTTTTTTTGTGTCTCGTGCAAGGCCTTGCCACTTTGTTTATGGTGTTGTATTGCTCTTGGTTTTCATAGTTTTATTCTTTGTTGCTTTTGGTTCTTTCTTTTTGTGATTGAGAGTCTTGGAAATTAGCTTGGGAAAGATGAAAGTTAATGAAGCTCAAGTAGGGCTGAATGGAACCTGATAGGTAATGTAAGACTTAGGAATCTTGGTGCATGTATAAGGGCAATATAGGTAAGAATATTACAGTCAGCTAGACGGGTTGGATCTATCGTGATAAATGGACAGTGGTAGCACAAACATGAGAAAGGTAAATGAAAAGTTAAAGTAAATGGATTTGAGGCATTAGATGCATTGACTATGTTGGGAACAATTATTCTTAATGTTGTTCATGTTCTGCATGGATAAATGGAGTTCTCTTAACCTTGGGCTTATGATATTTGGTAATAATGTTGTGATCATGTTTATGTTAATTTTTATATATAATCATGTATATATGTATGTACCTATGTCATTATTTGACAAGATCATGATTGTTTTATGCTGATATTTATATGTATACACACACATACACACATATGTATGTATGTATGGGTACCATTGTTTAGCAAGGTCATCATGAATCGTTCTTGTGGAGGAAAGATTGCTTGTGTAGGTGAATGGCATGAAGGGATTCTTGGTTCATGAGGAATCAAGTGGGAAGAGTAGTCTGACAGATCTTTGAGGTGAGTATAATGTGGACATGAATTGGTATTATGTGATTATACTATGTTTATGTCTATGTCATGGATAGGCTAATGTTCAGAGATACATTAGGAGAATGAAAACAACATGATTCGTGGAAAGTTAGGATAAGCATGCATGATAGAGAGACATTGGAAGAAAGGTTTCTTGGTAGAGGTAGTATGGTTTTGGATGTGCATTACTATTGTTGTCTATATGTTGTTAAATTTGTATATTCAATGATTTTACCTATGGTGATGTGTAATGTTGTATATGTATTATTATGTACATATGATGTTGTGTTCTTACTAGATGTATGGTGTTTTGTGTACATTTCATATGTGATCTTGGATATAGATGGTGTTATGTACATATCAGATATGTGGTGCTATGTAGATATTGTACTAAGTGGATGATGGATATATAGTATTGTGTGCATATGGTGTTGTGCACATGTTGGATATGAAATGCCTTGTACTTAGGGTGTTGTGCACATGTTGGGTATGTAGTGTCATGTACATAGGGTGCTATGTACATGTTGTATATATAGTGCAATGTACACATGGTGTTGTGTGCATGTTGTACTTGTGGTGGTATTTGCATATGGTGTGGTGTGCATGATTCTATAAGTGGTGATGTGAGCATGTGGTTTCCTGTACATGTTGTACATGTGATGTTGTGTGCATGTGATGTTGTGTACATTTTCATGTGGAATTATGTATGTATGGTGTTCTGTACATATTATATAAGTTGTATGATGTACATATGGAATTGTCTACACATTGTGTAGGTGGTACTGTGTCATGTGATGTTGTACAGATGGTGCTTTGCACATGTGGCATTGTGTATATGGTGTACATATGGTACTTGTGTACATGTGGTATTGTGTGCATGTTGTAAATGTTGTGTTTCAGGCATTTGGTTCTATGCATGTGCATTGTATAGTCGTGGTGTCATGACATATGTATTCATTATGTTTTACTCTCTCTACATATTTATGTCGAGTTGTACATCGGGTATAGTTGTATGTATTGTGTTGTGGTGTACACCAGATGTAGGAGTATGTATTGTGTTTCGTTGTTCACTGGGTGTAGGTGTATGTGGGGTATGTCAGGTGTAGGTGCATGTATTACATGGTGTTGTATGTCGTGTGTGGTTGTATGTGTGTTGTGCACAATATGTGTACATGCACATGGTTGAGGAGAAGGCACTAGGTGTTTGTCGGGTGTGGCAACCCATAAGCTGTGTGTATGGAATAAAGACAAAGGTAGAAGCTAACGATTGATTAAAAGGTACGTATCAATATTTTATTTCAATTTTATTATGCATGTGGTTTATGATTTTGATATATGATGCTTATGTTTTGAGATAACCTAATGTCATATGTTTATACATGATGATTTGGTCAAATATGTTAGTTTTCCCTATTGTGACACAAAGCGAACATAATTGGAGGTGCACTTTGTTGACATGCAATCATTGAGGTGTGATTTGAAGTTATTTCAATTTATCTTGAATATAATGGAAATTATGTCCTCAGTATAGGAAAGAATGAAATGCCCGGTTGGGTGGTCCAAACTAGAGGTAAGCATTAGTAGCAACAACAAAAGAAATTGGAATAGACAATAGTATGCTCATAAAGTATTTAGGAGCAGGGGTATTGTCAGATACTCGTACCCAATAGTTTCTATTGATTGCCATGAGAATGCTATGAGCAGTATGATGGATTTATAGTGGGGAGTTTTACCACAATTTCTTAATTTTAAGATGTTTTGGTCATTAGAATTTCTATATGGAATCAAATCCACATTGGGAGTGTGCCCTAGAACAATGAGTCAGTAATTATTCATTGAGAGAACAAGTGGCACAGGATTACAGTGGTAGGTATTATGTGATTTTTTTACCTTGGAAGTGGATTTTGGACTTCCTACGAAGGAAGTGAATCCTCTCATTACTTTTGAGGGTGGAGGTGGAGCGTATGGATTCCCTTGTTGATTGATACACGCATCGTATCCTTTTATTTCTTGGTTGAAAAAATGTGTATATCTATATATTATTGTAAATATTGTATCGAGATAATTTATAAAGCTCCATCGATAGTATGGCTACTTTCTGGTTGAAGAAAATGTGCATAAGTATATGCGGTTGCTATTGTAAATATCATAATGAGTTGTGCTATAAAGCTCCAGTAAACAATATATTTGTCATGTTTTAGCATATCGTTATTGTAAATACTACAACGAGCTATGTTATAAAGCTCCATGGGCAGTATGTTTTGTTTTAAGTGGTTTTTCTAGTTATAGGTGTCACTGAACAATCGAGGATGGTGTTCCCCAAAGGGGGATGGTTTTCTAACAACGCTGGTTAAAAATCCTTGTAAAAGTATATAAGGCCATGGTCATGGGACACATATTTCAAGTTGACTGGTGGGAAAAAAAACATTCTAGTGGGGTGTCACTTCAGTTTATTATGGATAAGGAAATTGGCAAAGGCAATCAAAAAGACCGGGGAAAGGAAAAATGGAATTTTTGGCATTTATTTATGAAAATAAAGGAAATTAGGAGAAAAGGAAGGTGAACGGTCACAAGTTGCATGTGAGGAGTAAATTGAAAGAAAATAATGGAAATTGAAGAAACTAGAGGTCTCGTTGATAAAAAGGATTATGAGGATCAGTTGGCATGATTTTCTTGACAAATTTTGGTGAAGCTCTCTTCTATTCTCTCTCTCTCTCATACACTTGGAAACTTAGATTTTTCTTGGAGCACTCTTGGAGGAGTGTGGCATAATTGGAATGGGGAGCAAGAAGGAAAATTAAAAGTAGGAAAGTGTAAGAGGACATTGGTATGAGCAACTACAATGGTTTTTTCTTGCATGTACCAGGTTGCATGTACTTTTTCCTCACTAGTTTTCACATGCATGGCATATGCATGTGGTTTATTGCTCATGATATGTCATTGGCATGGGAGATTTCCTAGATTGACAATGGAATTTCCTATATCTTCCACATCAGGGATAGCCATGGTGTTGTGGGTTTGTTTCTTTTATTTTCTGGTTGGTTCTCATATTCCTTTGGTTGTGGATCAAGTTATTCATTCTAGAAGCCTTGGTTGGACAAATGATATGAAAGCGATATAACATATTGGGTTGAGTTACTAGTCCTGGAATCCTTTGTTTGAAAAACACTTTTGAAGCCCTATAACTAATTGGGTTGATTTACTAGTCCTAGAATCCTTAGTTGGAAAGCATCTCTAGAAGTCCTTCATAGGTTTCCTTACTAGTCTTGTAAGCCTTGGTTGGAAAAATGATTTGGAAGCCTAGTGGTAGCTATGGGTAGAGTCACTAGCCTTCGAAGCCTTGTTTGGACAAAATCTCTGGAAGCCTGGTTGCAACTCTAGGTTGAGGTACTAGTGCTAGAAGTTAGGTTGGAACAAACATTGTGGAGCCCTTGACAACTTGGTAAGAGACCAATTTGATGATGATTAGTGATCTCCGACTGTGAGGCGAAATGATTGGTTGAGAGTTGAGGTGGTTTGGCCTATGGAAGCTTTGGTTCACTTTTGATGGATTATTCCATGATATCCCACATTCATGCTTGGAATATGGCATGTGAGTGACTAGCTGAAGAGATATTTGGCTTAGCCATGTCTATGCTCGGGTTGTCTATGGAAGTATCAGACTTGGTTTCATTTTGCGTATGTTAATAAGAGCTCTCTTCCTCTTGTAATTGATGGGTAAATGTAATTAATATTATGTAAACTTTATGGTTGTTTTATCATTGTTATACTATTGTTTATGACAATGTTTTATTATAGTGATGATGTATGGATCTCATCATGCTTTGATTTGTAAATGTCTGAAAAATTTAGCTATGGTATCATAGATAAAATTTCAGCTAATATGTTGAGGCATCAGTACCTCTTAGTGCTTCTCAGATAAGTATGAGACCCTTATGCTTAGTTATGTTGTTAAGACTGATAGATTTCATATTTCTGATATGTTTGATGAAATTTCTATCATGGCTAATAGGGTACCACTATAGTCCTTGTTGATGTTACGTGTGGAGCCTCATTATCTTCTTTTTCATAGGTATGGCTACATTGGACCCCATTTCGTAATGTTGTGGCAATGCTGCTGGTTTTTGCACACCGGAAGGGGGGTCTAAGGGGGGCAATGATGATTCTTTAGATCCCCCTAGTGGAGGATGGGGGGTTAATGCACTCGAAGCTAAAAATAGATGTAAATTTTTGTTATAAATTTTTGTAATTTCGTAGTAAATCTAGGCCATTCATTAGGGAGAAATCTAGCGGTAGAAGATAGGTTTAATTTTGTCCCTAGAAGGAAACCCCTATATATATATGAGGGAATTGTATTGCGGCTATGTATATGTGTATATTGAGTGAGAAAGAGAGAGGAGATTGTGTGAGAGAGAAGAGGGAATTACAATGGATTTGTTGTAGGTTGTATCTCTTCATTTTGCTGGATAACATAAAAGGAAGGACTCACTGTTTCTTTGTGGACATAGCCCAAATTGAGTGAACCACATATATTTATGTCTTTCTTGTTTTATGTGTTTTCTATGTTTATATTTTTGCAATAGTTTATGTGTTTCATTTCTCTGTAATATATACTTTTTCTAACAATTGATGCTTTTGCAAATGTATCTCCGTAATGGTATGAAATTTCATTTCTTGAGGTGTCATTGAGCTCTTGAAAGTGACCTAGGCTCTATGCCTAAAAAGATGGCAAAAATCCTAGAGACACAGGCACAACATTGGAAATAAGTCCATGGAAGCTCCCTTTCCCCTTTCTTTGGGAGCGTGCAGAGCCTATCAAACACAACCTTGTCCATATCAAGGGAGTTTCAGGGGGTTTTTTCCTCTGAAAGTTTAGTTCGTCTCAGGGGCTGCTTGCCTAAGTGGTTGGGATGGCTCCTCAAAGTTCTCCTGCTGATATGGGAGGTGTGTGTGATGTGTCCCACTATTTCCACATCCTTAACTGACACATAGGGAGTTGAATCATATCATAGTAACTTTGTGTCACATGTTTACCCTAGTTGGCCAATTACTTGGTTATATGTGGGAGGAGGGTGTTACACATAATATTTAAATAATTATAAGTGGGAAAAAAAATCAAGTGCAATATCTTTATTTTTTAGGAAGTTATTGGCTCTTAGGTTTGATAATCATAAATATTTGTAAGTATTCAACATCCTTTTTGTTTGTGACTCTATTTTTAAAACAAATTAAATTATTCTTCCATATGTACAAGAAGCCATGATTACATTTTTCTAGGCATAAAAATAAATAATCACATTTCCTTGGCTACATTATTGGTGATTTTCTAATGAATGTACCCATAAAGCATATCTCTGTCATTTTCATCAATTTTGTGTTCAACAACGTGAGAGTGTTTTTAAAGCCTCAATTTTTTTTAATTGTGAAGTATAGAAATGTCCAGTTAAAACTATAACATAGTTATACTTATTTTGGGACTCATGTTCATAAATTCCATTAATCATTTTATAATCGAACTTGGATTTCTTTATGGATATTTTCGAAGCCACATATACTTCATGAAAAGTCTAAATTTCCACTAAGAGAACCATAGTAATTTTCTTTTGATATCTAGCTGAATCGACAAAGGTGGTGGTATTGTGCTCGTGTTACACAGGGTCGAATTCCACTAGCTGCCACTATAATAGCCAGGAGGAACCACCTAGCCCTCAAGGAACGACCCCTCAGGGTAAGACAAGACTTGAACCTGTGACCTGCATAGTGACACGAACGACTTAGCAGATCGTTCGCTAAGCACGAGACCAAACCCCTGTGGGCAAGAACCATAGTAAATTCATCCAACTATTTTTTTCCAATTAAATATTGAAACAATTCAATATAATATCCCTTGTGGAATGGTTCTTCTTTCAAAGCCAATGTATCCATGAAAATAAGGTAATTGAATAACATTAATTCCAACTCATAAGTAAAAGACTTCAAAAATGTTGAAAAAATATCAAGCCCTCCAAAATGACAAACGAATTGAAAATCGTTGTCAAATTGTTGAAATCTTAGTGATCCATGTATTATTTTACTGAGGATTCAACATGTTTCTTGAGAAAGCGACTCTATTTTTGTATTTATTGTTACTTTTACATAAGTATACCCTATGAGTATGCTACAAAAGCTGGAAAATGCAATATAATTTATTTTATAATGGTAAAGAATATTGGATGTAGTAAGAGCGATACCAATGAATTTATCATCATGAATTTTTCCATATGCAACCATTGCATCCAATATTATTTTTGGGTTTTCAATTTATTGCAATAACCTTTCAATTTTGTGGCACTTGTTGGATTATTAGGTGGAATAGAAAACCAAAAAATTCCATCAAATAGTGTGTAGCTTCTACTAAAGCAATTTATTTTGTAGTTAGTCCTTGAAGGGTGCTAAAAGATGCAACTGTCAAATTATGTGGATTGTTTTTCTTGTACTTCACTACTTTAGGTTGACTTGGAGAGCATTTCAACGTGCCCAATTTGTAACAAATGAAAACAATGTCCAATTTATCCCAACTAGCTTAATCAAGGTATAAGAGAATTTTTTGATAAACAAAATTTGATCTTGGATATTGAAATAAGGAGCACAACATTTCATCATTATCCTGATAAAAACAAAAATTTAAACTCGTAAGAAATCAATTAAGATATGATAATAGGAATTATATTTTAAAATAAAATAAGGAAATATAAACTGATGAAAATCAATTATAAACATGGTAAAATATAATTTATACTATCAAATTATATAATTCATGATGTTTAATCATTTTTCTAATATAACGAGAGATATGATAATAGGTTCATATGTGAAAAAATAATTAAAATTCCATACCTTGTCTACAACTGTATTAGAATATCTAGTCCTCCTTTACTCTAATTTGTCATTGACACTTAAGAAATGTGTTGCAGAGTGCACACAATCAATAAATGGAGTTGTATAGAGAACGTTATTTACATAATTGTCTTGACAAAAAAACTGAATGGTGTCAGTGTGCTTAGCTAAAAGATCCAAGAATCACGCATTATGTATTTCATACCTTTTTCTTGTGTACACTATGTATTGGATTTGTTATAATGCTTTTTGCTGCTTGAATGGTGTGTTTACCATCAACAATTCAGAATTTAGTTCTTTCAACATCTAAATCTATTTCATTTACAATATTTACAGTATTGAGTAATGGATTAGACTATGTGATATCAAATGGTATTAGAAGTGCATTAGGCAATGATGCTCCAGATTTCTCTACGAATGATTTGACTAATATTTTAACACTTGAGTAATGATGTGGCCTCAATTTAAACATTTTGGGGGCTTATATACATCTTTGGACATCCACCACTCTATTGAAAGAGTTTGAAAATAAATAGCAGTTCTTGAACTTTTCATGAATTTCATCACATTGATCTGGAAGCTTCGCTGCCTCAAATTCAACTTTCCTCCATTTCTGAAATTCAACAGTATATTTGAAATCAATTTCTACAAATATCTCTTCCAACTCGTTTAAATATACTCGTCTGAAATAACGTAATTGAGTATCCAGTTTATCATATGGTATTTTATCCAAAATTTTACCTCTTTCTTGCAAATAAATAAGTACATATGATGTTTTTTTGACATCTTACATACAAATATTTTAGAACTTTAGTGATACATTATAAAAGATCTATGCAACTACTTATAGCATATTTGTTGTATCTTTCATAGCTATCCAACTTAATCATTGAATTCTTTATTGTATCCAATAAATCATTACTTGATGCTTCAATCAATTTTGGTCTAAATTTTTTATAGTCCACTCGACAAGAAACTAATTCTACTTCATTTTCTCTAATTACCTCCACTTGTAAGTTGTTTTCACTATCATTATGATCAAAGAAATTAATTATTATTCATAATTTTTTTGGTTCATTTACATTTATGTATATAAATAAATACATGTTAAGAAACATATTTATAGGAGTCTCTATGTGATCATACAAATCTTGCACAAACTTATAAGTGTTGGATGCATTGTATTTTCTAATCATTTCAAAATACAAGTAGAAGGTGTTGTTAATGCTAAAATTTGAGTTCAAACAATTTTATGTTTCTTAGATGACATTTGTAACATTTTCCTTGCTATGGGGCCAAGTGATTTTTCAAACAATAATAATAAAAAGTATTAACATAAATTAAAATTAACTTCTAATTTCGAACATTGTCATACAATGTTCTATTAAAATTTGACGAGACAAAATAATATAACCATTTCGAAGGAGTATAAATACTATATAAAACAACCATAATAACTAAAGGATACATTGTTTGTGTATCACTTGTTTTTCATTTTCTCTTCACTACTTTACATGGAATTTTGGATACACCCAATTCTACAATTTCTAAAAACATGTGTAGAAAACATGAAATATCAAATATCAATAAAAAACCTCATAACAAATTATATGCATTTACATGCAAAATAACAAAGAAGAACATGTGTTATGCAAGCTCACTGTACACATAATCGTATACTGAAATTCATCTAGTTTGTAACTGCACAATAGAATGAGTATAAATTAGATTTGAAAATGTCATACTAGCTATAGGAGATTTGTGTTGTGTCATATTTTCATTCCTTATTTTCCATGATGTTTTCTTTGGAAGCTCACTTATAACATCATTATTAGAATCCGAAAACATTTGTAGAGAAATATATCATAATTTCAAACTAATGAAAAAGTCACAAGTTAAAAAATATTATGAAATCGTATTGTAAAATGTCATGTTTGACACATATGCATAAGAATGAGGAATTTAAAACTATATGCAAGATCATTGCAAGAAAATTACAGCTCAAACATCATTGATCAACATTCATTTATTGGCATAATTGCTAAACATTTGAAGAAATGTATAAAATAATTTTGAAAATTCTATACCATTTAGAGAAGACGTTGACAGTGTATTTCCTAAAATTCCTTCTCTAGTAGATGTTTCCTTTGAATTTTTCATCGTTTTATAGTTTATGATTTCTGAAAATAAAAGTAAGAAAGTGTTACCAAATTTTCTAATTATTGAAAAAATTAAATTATAAATACTATCATTTCTTTCACCATTATATTTCTTTTTGAATCTTTGATCGGAGAACCTACAGTAAGAGAATTTTTACACCAACGTTTCAAATCCCAAATGGGATTCATCATCAGGGTTAAGAGAAAGATGATAAAAGAAGAGCAAGATGGAAGAAATAAATACTCATGAGGGAATGACTATTAAAGGAACAGCACAGGTCGACATGAAAGATTAATAATGAAACTTAAATTTAACTTTAATTTTTATAAATTAATATCATTTAATTAATATCTATAAAACATAATCTTTATATAACCTAAAATCTAAATTAATATTAATATTTATAAAACCTAATATATAAAATAATATTAATATCATAAATCCTAATATCTATATAACATTAATATTTATATAACCTAATGTCTATATACCTTAATATTTATAAAACTTAATCTATAAATAACTTAATATTATATAACATAAAATCTATATTAATATTAATATCTATAAAACTTAATATATATAAATAGTATTAATATCTATAAAACCTAATCTCTTTTCTAATATCTATATCAATATCTATATAAATTAATATTAATATAACCTAAATTATATATTAAATTCTATATTAAAATCTAAACTATATTAAAACCTACATTAATGTCTAAATTATATTTAAAATCCATGGAAATAATACTACTAATGAAACAAAAAAGAACTGACTAATCATAATAGAAAAGGGAAAGGGGAGGGAAAAACTGACCTATTCGACAACTTACCTGGGGTTGGGTTGATGTTTCTTGATTTCACTGATCAGGGGAAGCCAGCTTCTGTTAATCTCCAAACCACTGTCTCTGTTCAGATTACAAGGATGCTTCAAGATTTCGAGGGCTTCTCTGATTTTCCGTCTCTGATGCTGCTCTTCTCTCGCGATAATTGATGCGTTTTCTAAGCAGATGTGGTGTTTAGTCTTTGAGGAGTGCTTTTCCAAGGCTGAGGTACGAGATCTTCCATTCCTGATGTCAGCGCCATGTTCTTTCAGTCTTGTCTGGAGGGAGCGACCAATATCACCTATGTAGCTTTTCCCACACGAACAATCTATTTTATAGACTCCTTTAAGCTGCTGCTTGTCAATATCATCCTTAACAGATTTTAAATTTTGTCTGATGGTACCATGTTTTTCTTTCTTAGGATTTTTGCCATTTTATCTGTGACTCCCTGGATATAAGGTAGAAAACCTTACCACCTTGAGGTTGATCCTGCTCTTTAGGTTTGGGAGATGACAACCTCCTTTCAGCTTTCTTTATGGCTTTTCTAATCTCATGATCCTTGTAGCCTATATTTTTGAAAGTTGAAACTAAATGCCTCTTCTCTTCGTTTATATGTTCTGAGTCAGAAATTTGGAGGGCTCTAATGGCAAGAGTGTTTAGAACGCCAAGCTTTTGTGCTGGGTGATGGTGGGAATCCGCATTATATTTCTATTTAAATGAACAAGAATAATAATAATATTATAAGGAAAAATAAATCTATCGCATGGTAAATATCTTCCTTGCACAAATAAAATCACTTTGAATTGTGAAACAAATCTAGTATGCACTAGATTTGTTTTACTTTGCAATGCTTGTGTTTGTGTTAGAAGGAAATCTAGTGCAGACTAGATTATTTTACTTTACATTGTATGTGTCTGTGCTGCAAATAAATCTACCATGTGCTAGATTTGTTTAACCTTTCAGTGCTTGTGTTTGTGTTAGAAGAAAATCTAGCACATTTCAGATTTCTTTTACCTTGCAATGTTGGTGTTTGTGGTAGAAACAAATATAGTATGTGTTAGATTTGTTTTACTTTATAATGCTTGTGTTTTTTCTAGATAGAATTCTAGCACAAAATACATTTGCTTTACACTGCAATGCTTGTGTTCATGCTATAAACAAATCTTGCACATGCTAGATTTGATTTTCCTTGCAAATATTTTATTTTTGCTAGAAGTAAATCTAGCCCATGATAGATAAGTTTTACCTTAGAATACTTGTGCCTCTGCTAAAAAAAATAATCTAGCGAATGCTATATTTATTTTAGTTTGCAATGCTTGTTTATGTTAGAAACAAATATAGCATGTATGAGATTTATTTAACGTGTACTGCTTGTTTTTGTGCTAGAAACAATTCTAATGTGTGCTATGTTTGTTTTATACTGTAATGGTGGTGTTTTTGCTAGAAATAATTTTGTCCACGTGTTAGATATTTTTTACCTTGTTGTGTGTGTTTTTTACCTAGAACTTCTTCTCGAGACAACTCATCTTTGGTGGACCCCTTGAGCTCATAGAAATTGGCCCATTTTCCCTTGTGCTTACCATGTCATATCAGGAGATGCTTCTAAGTGATTTTTCCAAGAGTCTCCTTTCAATTTTTCTAAGAACAAGGTCCAATATCCTCCATAGGCTCACACCTTCTCGCTTTTGACTCACATTCATCAATGTAACATAATTGTTCTCCACCTTCCAAATCTTCTAGTAAACATGATCTCATAATTTTCTTAAAAACATTCCTTTGAGTTTCTTTAGATATGTCATTGTAAGCCATGTTATATCACACATAAACCTACCCTCCAATATGCAGATGACATTTGTCTATCCCATGCTCATCCTTATCCACTTGACTATGTTGGAACTATGGTATAGGTGTTGTCCTTGATAGAAACGCACATATATGACAAGAAGATGTATCCATAGGTCAATTAAAAAATGATAAAGTGATGCATGATGCAAACTCACATTGTAACATGCCAATTCAGAGGTACACAAAATAAAATCCACGTATACATACGCATGCAATTTCACAAAAGCAAAAGCACTTATGGGATGGAAAATTAAGGTTAAATAATACCAAGGGACCATACCATGGTATTAGCCCACAATATTGAGAAGAATAATGGTTACTTGATCACGTCTAAGGATTCCATAGATTCTAAGTGTTCTTTTGGTGCATGGTATTGACAAAGGCTCTAGTATATAAGTAGGAGAATATAAAAGGACCAAGTGTGCAAGTGAAAGGTTTTTTCATGAATACTTCTATCTGAAGTATATTTTTTGTTATGAGGGCTATGGTTATGATATAGATCTGAAACATCTTGTGCACCCTTATATACAATGTTGGATTAGGATCATGGGACCTGAAATGACTTATCATTGTATGATCTGATAATTGATAGGCTAGATCTGAGTGCTAATGTATGTTTTATCCTTTAAAAGCTATCATCTGTGTATTCTAAAGTATTGAAAAACTGTGAAGTTATAAGTCATTATTTTTAGATCTATACGTAGCTTCACCTCGGTGAAGGTGCATATACACACGGATTTGACATATCTAGGTAGTGTATGCAAAGGAAGGGCTTGTTGTTCAGAAATGTCTGATCTATCTAATCGATGTCGTTTTTCTACTGATGTTTGTCAATGATGCCTTCATTAGATATGAAGTTAAACTAATTGTATAAGGAGATTGAGTCTGATTGACTAATTGATTGAGTAAGAATGGTGACCTTTTCTACTATGTTTTTAGAACTCTATAATATGACAGTAGATCTTCAGAATGTCATTGGTTGGTACAGGTTTTGGTTCAGAAGTTTTATGATTCAATATCTATAGAGGTATACGTAGGTTTGGTTCTAGAAAGTAGCGTATGCATTCTCACTATCCTCACTAAAGTAGTGTATACATTTTGACCAATGAATTTTAAGGTTGCAGTTGGTTTTGGTTGTTGATGTATTGTTCTCATTTTAATTCTATGTATTGGTTACAGTGATTTGATTGTTCCAGTTGATTGGATTTTAAATGAATGGTTGATTTAGTTGTATAAGAAATTGATGATTGTGTGATTCAGTTGTGTCAGAGGTTTCAGTGATTGTTTGATTCAGTTGTGTCATAATTTTCAATGATTGGTTGATTCAGAAAATGATGATTGGGTTTCAATTATGTCGGAAATTGATGATTAGATTTCAGTGATTGATTGATTCAAATGTGTCAGAGATAAATGACAGTGTTACAATGATGAGTTACAGTTTGATTTTTGATATTGAGCTTAAGTGTTGATAATGGGTTCAATATGAAATTTTGATGAAACGCCACCTACAAGTTATGATGTGTTGAAGAAGGTGGATCGAGTCTGAAAATTTGATGAAATGCGGTCCATGGAGGATGTTGAGGGTTGGAGCCTTTAGTGAGGAATTCAAAGCTTCCTACAAGTAGTAACCTGTAATTAGATCACGGGGTTGGATCTCCCTTCCAGTAGCAACTAGAGAATGAGTGAAGGTTCTAGCCATGTACAATTTTGTCCCTGCGTATTGTTACAAGTTTATGCCAGTTAAAGAGCTAGGGGAGTTATAGCTCCCTTCCACTGGAAGCTGGAGAACGTGTGAAGGCTGTAGCCTTCTGCAGGTGCGTGCCTGAGTACTGGTATGAGTGTGTGTTGGTACAATATTGTAAATAGATTTTTCTTTATATAATAAAAAGATAGAGATGACAACAACAGGTGGTTTTCTCCCGCATTGGGTTTCCACCTTAAATATTGGTGTTAATGTGTGTTTCTAATGTGTGATGGTTTATTTATTACATCACATGGTTACTGTTTATCATATGTTAGATAAAGTATTGATGCACTGGTTGAAGGAAAACCTATGATGAATCAAATAAATCATAAGTTCACTAGATATATGCTAATCATCAAAACAACATTCATATATGGATGTAGGTTCCTTTCAGTAAAGTTGTGTATGGAAATATGAATATGAAATTTAAAAAATTACTGATTTGAAAATATTGATTCACCACATCCGCCCTCTCAGTATGTTTCCCAACAATTGGTATCATAGTGGGTGGTTTGGTAGAATATTGATCCCTTGGAGGAGATCCATTGTAACAATGGAAATTAAGAAAAAGAAGAAAGAACCTCAAAAGAAGAAGAAATATCAAAGGCCCAGTGAAAACAAGAGAGATGATTGGCTATTAGGAGAAAGCAATTATTCAGATTCATAATCACCTCATATTGAAGATGAGCAAGAAAAATAATTATCATGTACTAATTTTTGGTCCTCTCATGATACATTTCTCTTTTCATGCAGTATTGAAGGTAATGATGTTGCAGTGAAATAACTAATTTTTCTCTAATGGGTGAAAGTGAAAGAAATCTAATAGAGGTTGTTATAGCTCCAAATATCACCATTATGATTTGTGATGCTACACTCATGGCCTAGGGCAACCCCTCCTTCCAGACCTGATCCAAAATCTAAAAAACAGTGTTTTATTCCCTGTACGCGACATTGCCCTGAGTTAAACGCGTGTATAAACGGGTTCATACATACCCAACCTGCGTATATGTATTAAAACACTTAAAAAGATATAAAACTCCTTATTTTCGGGCGGAGATAGTGGGTTTTACCTGCTAATCACCTGATAGTGCCCGTGGCCTCAACTGTCCCCAACCAATTCCTAACTAAAAAACTACTTTGGAATTGGTATAAAAAGACACCTAAGGGAAGGCCTAAAGGAGGATAGAGTATAGAGCAAGGTTATTATACTGAGTTTTTTCCCCCTGATCAGGTCCGAAGACCCTTGTGCCTTCTGCACTTCCCCCATATTGTACATGAAACCCTTGTTTCCTTGTGATTTGATGTTCATCCCTTGGTCATGACATCTTGGAGTGAGTATTGGAAGGTGACCTACTAGAGGCTTGAGGCGGGATGGATCCAGAAGGAGGCTGAGCTTTGAGCCTGCAGAAGTGTTTCAGGTGATATTGATCCTTTCTCATACTATTCTATTTGTCTAATAAAGAAACACGTCTTGTTCCCGATACGCTTCTTTCTTTATGTTAATGATGTTCATATTTGAGTTTCATGTATGAATGGATGTCTAAAAGTTTATAACTAACTCGTTTCTTACATAGCATAAAGATCATTTTTACATAAATCTTTGTCCATATACTGCTGCATTCCTTGGAATTGTTGTTTTTGCAGGGAAAAGGAGCAGAAGGGACGTGAAGAAGGGTTTGCACCCTTGAGTAACTACCCAAACATAGGACCTCAGGTATGTCCTTCTCACCTTAGAAATAGATTTTTCTAGCATAATGGTTGTGTGTGTGGATGTTTCTTGACTTAGACAACTTTCAGTCTGCTAGGGTTCTACCCAAGAGCCTTAGGGGATAAAATCCCGCAACAGAACTGGCGACTCCGCTGGGGAACAACATTCTTGTTATTCCTAGTTGGGCGTTTGTCAAGCCTATAAGGGCTCAGTAGCTTGCTGGCTTATTGTTATTGTTTGGTCTGTTTCTGACTTCTGAGTTTTACCAGTTTCTCGAGTTTATTTTTTATTTTCCTCGAAGGACCATATACACGCTGTTTTCTTAGTTACAGAAGCGTATAAACGCTTGTTGTCTGAAGTAAACCCACGTATACGCAGCTTTCCTCAGGCACAGTCGCGTATACATGCATTCTGCACTGAATGCAGTCACGTATACTTGGCAATTTTCATGATTTATAAACCTTTTTGTCTCTGGAGTGTTTCTGGTGCTTTCAGTCAGTTTTAAACAGTCATCTTTGTCAGTATCAGTTCTCTGTTTTACAGCAAGCGTCCTTACTCTGACTTCTCTCTAATTATAAGAAGTCTTGGTCTTGTTTCGTGTTTGCAAGTGTCATCATATTTTTTGCTTTAAACACACAAGATTTCCTTATTGGAATCTTGGCTACCCTGAGTGATTAGAGCAGAAAAGATTGTTATTAATCTTTGTGTTTAACTTTGTTTCTTGGTGACTTTTTTGGTTTGCTTAACGAAATAGATTTTTATGACCAATTACTTCTTTGTTTCATCAAAGTTGTCATTTTGATACTTTCTTGGAACCGTCTTTTTGATCTTTTTTGGTCTTTGCTACCAAAGCTTTCCTTGCTGCCTTCCATTGTCGAAAGCCTTTTTGAGCACATTTGTTTTTTGTTGAGTTTTCATCCCTTGTTGGGTGTAAACTTGCAAAAAGTGTTTCTTGCTTGTTTCAATTGTGAAGTGACGGTTTTTGTTGAAAGCATTTTCAAAAAGACCCTTTTGTTTCTACTTTCAAGTGAACTTTTTGAAAAGTTTTAGTTTTTGCTTT
This sequence comes from Pinus taeda, assembly GCA_000404065.3. Taxonomy (NCBI): domain Eukaryota; kingdom Viridiplantae; phylum Streptophyta; class Pinopsida; order Pinales; family Pinaceae; genus Pinus; species Pinus taeda. Next base: position 9,644 of record APFE030641757.1, on the reverse strand, counting down.
CTTGAACTTGCTCTTCATTTTGTTTCCTTTTGCTGAATGAAAGTGTTTTTGTTATCTTGAGTTTTTCTTTTAGTATTTAGACGAATTGTACCATCTTTGATTCCATCTAAATATTGTAAGTGGAAAAAAGGAAATTTGATAAACAAAAACAACTTTTATTTCTTGTTAGAGTAGTTTTCAATCTTCCATCAAGCATTTAGTCTTGCACTTAGGACAAATTTGCATCTCTTTTGGCATAAAATAGAGTTGTTAACTTTTGAGTGTGAAGTATGGATGAATAGAAAAGAAAAGAAAAAGTTTCTTTCATTAGAAGTTTCCTTCTGAACCCTGTAGAAGATTACTTTTCATCGAAAAACAATGACAAAGTGCATAAGCATATAGTTAAGTTTATTAATCTTTTTTGGGTCAAAAACACACCATTAGTTTCACTTCCACCATCCTTTGACTTAAAGAACAACCCTTAAAATCAAGCGCTAATTAAAATCAACTAGAACTGTTTTATTTTAAGTTACACAAACAAGTTTTAGGATTTTAGGTCCTTGGAATAGGCGAGTGGAGAGTTAACTCTCCAAGGCCGCATTAAACGTCAAAACATAGGAGTCTGATTAAAGAGAGAAAATCCAATAGCGTTAGGAAGACCAAGAAAGCTCCGGATCTGGGAGTTAAGCATGAGGGTCTGTGAAGACAGGGAAGAGAGATACCCCCTCTCCTACTTGTCTGAACTTACCTCAAGACCGTTCCACCTGGCTTCTGTGACGAGTTGGTATCCTTAGTTGCCACTCCTAGGAAACTACATAGGTGGCTGCGAAGGGGAATCCCGTGGCACCTGAGGTCGACGTTGTATCACTCTCAACAGCACTACTGGAGGGCACCCTTGCGAAGCTTGGGGGCTTGCAGTGGCGTAGACTGTTCTTCGGAGGTCAGCGTAACTTCCTCTGATACCTTCGCTGATAGGCCTGGGTCCTCATCACCCCAGACTACCTTCGGAAGGCCCTTTATTTTCCACTTTCTTGTATTTTGGTGTCCAGTCCTAATCACCCGGAGCGGAAATACTTGAAAGTTGTTTTGATTGGCTGTATCTTTAGGGACGTTTAGTGTGTGCTCTGTGCTCTTAGTCGGCCTAGCTTTAAATTTTTTTGAGTCTTTAGTTATATTTCTAAACAAAGAATTCAAAGTGGCTGACCGATCTCCCAGATGGTCTCGTAGACTTCGTGGTCTCTCGCCAGCAAGTGTAGAGCCTTCTCCGAGAAGGCGCAGAGGCAATAATACCGGTGGGTTTCGTCCCACTGCAATTGACGCATCAAGGATTGATCCTCCCCTTGGGGGCAATAGTATTGAAGCAATGCCTGGTACTTCCATAGAACAAGAAAGGAACCCACCAGTTCCTTCTCAAGTTCCCTTACAAGCGAAAGATAGTATTGAGGTAGAAGAACTTTTAGAGTCATTAGCGGCTCCAAATTCTCCCCTACCGTCAAGTTATCCACACGTATTGCAATACGTTGGAACTCCTTCGCAAAGACCGGCAAGTCCAGGTTACGCTACGCGCTTACCTTCGATGACCACTACGGGAAGCATGGCTTCTACTAGTGCTATGACTGCACAGACCCCTGTATCTGTGCAAGGAGGTGGAACTATTTCCATCCCCTCCATCTCGTTATTCGGATATTTTACTAGCACATCTGTTGTTGGGTCTACTTCCATTCCATCCACGAGTGGAAGTGCCCAAACAAATGCTTTCGGTTCTGGGTACTTCCCATTTGGCGTCCAATCATCGGGCATTCCCTCAGCTCCATTCGGGGCCGCCACGTCCACAATGAGTGTGTCGGCTTCGTTCCAAGGTTTTCCATTTGGAAGTCGTCACATACCACATTCCAACCCTACGATAGGATCTATGCCTTTTTCTTCAGTAGGACAAAGCAGTAATCCTTTCGAAGGTTGGAATAACCCTGGGCTTAGCAGTGCCGGAACTGGGAATCCATTCTACGGCCAATATGGGAACAGACCATATACCACAGTTAGTTCATTCCAAAGCATTCCTCCCCTAGCTTCGGCTTGGAATCCATATCAGGGGTTATCAACTCCTTACAGTCCTTTTGGAGGAAACTTTGCAGGGTTAGTGATATAAGACCGGAGTTTGTCAAACTCGAGATTTACTGGGTCACAAGGTCTCCTCTTGGCCAGTGGGTTCACAGTACTTCGGGCAGCTGGTGCCTCCCAAAATCTAGGCCAATCTTTTCAGAGCTTCGGGACCGCCACCAGTCAGGGTGGAACCCCCAAGCTCCGCCTAGACTTCCGTTTCTGGCAACGTTAAACTTGCCAGACCTCACTAAGTTAACTAATGACCCAATCAGCTACAATCTGACCTGGCCTTTGGTCCCGACCAAACTCCCTCCGGATATTCCAAAATTCGAAGGGAAAAGCGGAGAGGACTCGGGCGACCGCGTAACCACGTTTCACTTATGGTGCTCATCGAACTCCCTGATTGATGATTCGGTTAGGTTGAGATTATTTCAATGCACCTTAACTGGTAACACAACTAAGTGGTATATAGAGTTGCCTGGGGGAAACTTATCATCATTCGCCAACTTAGCTAACATTTTCTTGAACCATTTTCAGTTGCCTGTCCGGTATGATGCCGGAACTGAACTGCTGGCTACTTTTCGTCAGGATAGGGTAACTCACATTTCTGATCACATACAGGAATGGAGACGGAGAAAGAGGCTTATTAAAGCTGAAATCCCTGCGGAGTACCGTCTCGAGTGGTTCTTGAAATCTTTGGTACCTGAGATCTCCACGGATGTCTCCATGTCGGGGGTCTATTCCAAGGAGCAAGCCATTTTTAGGGCCCAGCAATTAGAACTGATCTACTCTCAGTCTGGGATCCTATCAAAGTACTTGCTAGATGCTCCTGGGTCTAAGGTCGAAGTAGCTAAGCCGAAGCCAGGTCCGCATGCGGATGGCATTGTTGGGTCAGTAGACACAAATACGGTGAACTTGTTGAATTAATTGCAGCAGTTGTCGTTACAAACTGCTTCTAACAACCAAGTCACATCGTCTAATCCTTTCACTTCCAAAACTTCTTCAATTAATGCTGTCCAATCGGATAATCCCAAAGGAAGTCAAAACTCCAATGGGAAGAAGAAAGGACGAGGCAAGAAAAAGAACCAGGATGGGAGGCCTGATGCAAACAAATCCGGCAACAATGCTGGTGGGGGTAGAAATGAGTCGAAAAAGAAAGTTAAGTTTCCATGCAAGCTACGTGGTGGAGACCATTTAACTCATATTTTCCCTAAGATTGAAGACGCTCAGTGCTTGTTAGGGCAGCAAGGGACTTCTAGTTCCCAAGCTGTATTAACTAACCCTTCCCCAAGGGCAGCGGTTTCTTGCTAGCACGAGTTCAAACCCTGGAACCTCCGCAGGGGGCAACCAGGAAGGGGACAAGTCATCAAATGTTTTCATGATGGGTTCTCATGCTAATGTGGCTACACAGTCATGCGATTATGGTGAAGGTGAAACTTCCAAGGGAAAATTAGTTCCCGAAGCTAACAACCCACTTCATATTGAGCGACCTTCCGTTGAGACTATTCCTCGGGCACCAAAAGGTTCCGCTAAACGCGCGACTATCAACCCTAATATGAGGGCAGCCTAGAATTACTCCATTGTAGAGGATCTGGCTCAGAGTCCATGTGCTATGTCTGTGTTAGAGGTTCTCCAGTCGTGTCCTACTCAAAGAAGTGCCTTGCTATCGGCAATGGGGGCAATAGACCCAAGTAATTCCTTAGCTCTCACTTTTGATATGAGTAATGTCAAAAAGAGACTTCCCCATCATATGGCTTTTCAGATAAAGTCTACCTACCAGAAAACGAACATTTTTTAGATGGTTATAGATGAGGGAGCTTCCACGTGTGTCATGTCTATGTCATGCTGGAAGGCTATTGGATCACCGTCGGTTGTTCCTTCACCAACCCTCTTGACAGCGTTCGATGGTCATTCTCATAGGCCATACGGGATTATCCCGACCTTTCCTATATGTGTTGGGGGAAAGGTCATTAACATTGAAGTAGAGGTCGTCGATGCTAACCTAGATTATAATCTCCTCCTAGGAAGGAACTGGGTGTACGAAATGGATGTCGTTGTTTCGACTCTGTTTCATGTCATTTGCTTTCCTCATGAAGGGAAAATCATCAAGGTTGATCAACTGGATTATTCTCCAGTTGATCCTCGAGCAACTTCAGACTCTTCTATTCCCTTAGTAGATAACCCCCGTCCGCCTACTGAGAATTTAGGAGTCGGGATGTACTCTTCACTGATGGGTACGTTTGATTTTCCCCCTCCTACGACTAGAATAGATACAATTTCATCCTCCAAGGACCCTTTATGGAGAGATTTTGTTCAAACTCCTTATTCTTCAAATCCTGGAAGCTTAGCTTCGTCTGTGACCACATCGGATGATGATAAGGTAGGTGGAATAGAATCTCTTATGTCTGTAGTAGAACCTAGATGCGAATCTATCTATAGCTCTGCAGACTACCATCATACTCCTTCCTCTGGGAAAGAGATAGATGGTGATGTGGCTCATTCTCGGATCCTTGATTCCACTTATGCATCAGATTGCTCGGATATTGTTTTTCCCTCCGATGAAGCGATTTTCGAAGCAATGACGGCTGTAGATCAACCTTTGGAAGATTTACATCGTCAGTCATATCTTTATGCCCATATGCATGAGATCAAATCTTGGTCCTCAAATTCGACTAGCAATGTTTGTACGATCCCTTTGGCTCCAACACATTTTTTTTCTGAAGGAAGTATATTGATTGGTTCGAACAAAATACCTATAAACATCTCTAGGAGTGAGTTGGCGGAGCCCCCTGACGGGCTCTACCTTAAGAAGTGCTTTGCTTAGTTTTGGCCGAGCAATGGCTTCTTTGTATATTATGTATATTTGTACATACATTATCGAGAGCTTCATGAGGTCAACACTTTTTGGTCTGCTATTGCAGGTGTTGATGGATGACTTGGTCTTTTTTGGGTTCGCTGATGGTGCTAGTCGGCACACTCGGAATCTCGCTTCCGCAGCTTGGGTACTGTATTATCCAACTGGTTAATTGATGGTATCAAGAGGTGTATGCATTGGTCCTACTTCAAATAACATGGCTGAGTATACTGTAGTTATTAATTTACTATCCGAGGCAATCTCTCATGGGATCGACTCGTTAGTAGTGTATCTCGATTCTCAGTTGATAGTGTCTCAATTAAATAACATTTATCGGATAAGGGATCCATGCTTATATCGCCAGTATTTAAGAGTGAGGTTGTTGCAAAGATCATTTATTTATATTAATTATTTGCATATTCCAAGATCTCATAATCGGTTAGCTGATTCTATCACTAATCAAGCATTAGACTGGCACATCAATCATTCATCATAAAATCAAAGCATCAAAAAGTCAAGCTATATATATATATATATCATCATAAAAGTGTCTCGAGTGTACATATGTTGTCCAAAAAATATACAAAATTGGGACTCAAATGCCCATAATCATATCCAGCATATATAATGCCCCGGCTCAGGATGAGTGGCCAAGTAGGTCACTATCGCATTGGCCACACGCCGAAAAGTGCGAACCCAGTCACGTGGCATCCCAACCACATGACGCTGCATATCCTCTGGAAGGTCCTCTATAGTAGCCATCGGTACTCGACAGCTCAGTCTAGTCAAGTGTCACTGGACATTGTGTAGAGTCCTCTCTGTCTCAGCAGCCGCCTCTTCGGCTCCTCGACCACGCCGTCTGTGCCGCGGAAGTCCATCTGGCCGCACTGGCCCAATATCTGGATCATGATCATCATATCAATCATTTGAATCTCATAAAAAATATATATTTTTCAAATTGCATTATTATATTTGAAAAATCCAAAAAAATCATAAAATCAAAAATTCTTACCGATCTCGCCCCATGCTGCATCTGGCGGTAATTCTAGGTCTGGATCTCCTCGGAAGTCCAGCCCAGAATAGGGGTAGTCATCGACGGCGATGATCTGCTGATCCCACCAGGTGAAGAAATCATCGTCGAAGGCAGTCCTAGGAACCTCCCCACCCCCCAGACGTTTCATCAGATCAGCCCACCGACCCATACGTGGATCACGTGGGGTGCTGATGGAAACTGCTACCCTGGGCCGGAGTGCGAGAATCCTCTCGAAGAAAAAGGTGCACAAAATGGTCCCATAACCAAAATTCTTGGTCTGTCCCCTCTTGATGGAAGTGAGCTGGCTCTTCATGCTGGCCAGAAGAGGATTACACTAGTCAAACACTGTGTTGAGACAATCCACTGCCATACTCATATTGAGCCGTGACACCAGATGCAGTGAGGATGATCCATTCACTCGTGCCATGGTGAACAGGATGATCCTAAGTGATAAACTCTCCACATGTGCAATGGAGATCTTGCTCCCAACTTTCTTGGGATGCCTCGGGCAGTATATCTGTACATAGTCCTCGATAATGAGGCTACTTCGCGTCCTGCCCCGGGACTGCACTACCTCTCCCCTTCGCGAAAGGCCCGTGATAAAATAAATGTCCTCCACTTCCACTCTGAGTGGCATCTGATCTATCATGAATGCCTCTTCATCGACATCCCAATAGCTAATGAGCAGTTCAAGCAGCCGCACATTGGCTTTCATGTTCAACAACTTGATGAATTTGAGCAAGCCACATCCTCGTAAAGCATCTAAGGCTTGAGGATCATTCATAACCTCATTATCAACCGCTGCATGTTCCCTTTCACGCCATGTAATAGTCATCCTGAGGAGACATTGAGTTTTCATCGATTAGTTTTTTATTTTATTTAGCTCGCGGCGTATACGCGGGTTACTGTATACACAGTCTCGTATAGGGCCCGCGTGTACGCAGGTTTCACATTACCAACCCGCGTATACGCCGTAGCGAAAATTTAGTCAATAATCTAACAGTGAAACCTCAATCAAAAATCTTAAAATCAATCACAATGCATTGCAAGTCAAGGATAAGGGTTACCTGGAAGATTTTGTGGGATTTGAACGGTCGAAATCGATGCACGAAGAATTTGCTCCTTTTGCTCCAAATATTTGCTCTCCAAGTTGAACAGTAACAATGGTAAGTCCAAAATTCTATTTATAAGTTTTGAAAATGCAAAATTTTTTCAAAATTTTATTTTGATTGGTTTCATGTGACTTTTAACTTGGGAGCTCGCAGTGTCAAGATTGGTTTGCTTTTTAGGACATTTTGGACATTTTTCGACTTTTTCGAGACGGTTCCATGACTGCTGACCCACCATGGCAGGTATCGTTTTTTCACTGGCATATAGGTTAGGGACATTATTCCGTTGCATTATGTATGCTAGCCTCCATCAGTCGATACATCTACCATAGGGACGATCCCATCATGTTATGGTTCATAAACCATCTTCACTCGCTGATTTTCAAATCATGACACGATGGTAGAGCCATCCTTTACATGGGCATCGTAGTTAGCACCTCACTGACATTTGTTGCCCATGCTGCTTCATTTGAGTAGGCTCGGGAATCCTCTGTAGTCCCGCCATGACTTATGCGTTGAAGACTCATTCCTCTCAGCTTCTTCGCTTCGTTCTGGCCTTATACCCTAGAGGCTCCTTTGTGTTAAGTTGTACTGCTGCATTGCATGTTGACCATTTGCACCTTTTGGCTTAGAGTCAGCTTCACTGGACTCATGTTTAAGCCAACTTTTGACCATGACGTCTGCAAAAATCAACCTTGCATACCTTTAAACTTCTGCAACTTGACATATCTTGACCCATGGAAAGGACATACCTTTGAGTGTCACCGACCAGTTTTCGCCTTCCTGCATTGAGCATAGGAAAGTTCCCCTCCCAGGAACTAGATCATCTGTTTCACTGACACTCGTCCTTTTCCACTATACCATAGCATTCTTTTATTCTTTTTCAAGCTTAACAGAAAAAGACAAAAAAATTAAATATCCCAAAAAGAGCGGGAACGGGACAGTATTTCCATCTATTATTGGCAGCTAGAGTCAGTCGTGTCGCCCTTGAACAAAGCACTCAAAACAAAGTCTCCTCCGCTTGGGTGGGATTTAGTTTGACTTAGGTTCGCCTTAACCATTGTTATTGAGTTAGTTCTCCCCCGATTGGTTATCTCTTCCAATCATATGGAGGTTTCGTTCATGCCTCCTGCATGACGAACTTATACAGATTCATCATATGCTGCCATAGTCACATTGAGTCGTGCTTTTGTTCAAGGGAAGTTAGCCTGAGTCGGCCTCTCTGCGGTGTCTCTTGACTCATTTTTCAGTCGGCCATCCCGGTTGTCAGTGTCATGTCTTACATCACATCAGTTATATTGGTCCTTTACTCGTGCTGGTTTGAGAAGGTCCCCAATGACTTCTTGCCAGTGGGTCTTGTCCTTATCGATGACGACATCTTGCTCTGAGGGCAGGCCTAGAGTTGCACCCTGGCCCTATTTTCATTATTGATATGTTACCTTGCGCCCAGCATCGATCAGTATCATGGGTCTTTGACTGAGTGGTTTCCCTTGTGTTCGACGTCAGCTTACATTATCACACATTGGGATTCGTGCGGTACCTTGGTTTCCATTTGACCCTATTGGTGGATACCCCGCCTCTATGTCAGCTTACATTATTGGTTGGTTCAGAGGGTTTCTGCCGTGCGCTAGCTACATCTTGTGTACGCCAGAAATGTACCTCGATTCGGTTACTACCTTTTTCTTCGTCCGATTCCTTCCACATTATTGGCCTATGGGTTACACTCGTGCTAGATTGATGAAGGATGCGTTAATGCCTTCCTTCTAGCAGATCTTTCCCTATCGACTCCGACTCATTGCTCTGGGGCAAAGATCTAGAGTCCATTTGCCAGTACCTTGGGGTTTACAGTCATTAGTGGCAGATCCTTCACTATCGACAGTGGGAAACCATCATTGTCTCCTGATCGATAGATTCTTACAGGTGTTTGACTTGACAGTTGCTCCTGTTACTGCTAGTCGATACCATTCCACCTTATATGTTGCAGTCAGTCATGGCGACATTCTATATGTTGACACCTGAGTTTGCAGTGCAGTACCATCCTTATCTATCATGTTCAGTTGGTACCTTTTGGGATCAGTCTTTGATATCAGTGATCCGTTGTATCTTCCAGCATCATTGACAGTTTATATGTGATATCCAGACATGTACTTGTTCGATTATGATCAGATGATCCATTATGTATTTTCCAGTCATTTATACTTGTATACTTAGTGGATCCGCTTGTACTCGATATGCGGACATGCTTTGCTTTTTCTGAGCATGGGTATGCCCGCCTCAGACGGTGTTTCTTTCTGATCTTCTTTTGTGGCTTGGCAGGTTGACTTCCGGTGAAGTGCTCCTCAGCTTTTGGCGGGTTTCCTTTCCATGTACTTGCTTAATATATTTCGGCCATCATGTACCCCTTCTGACCTCATATATTAGGGGGCATCTGTTATAGCTCCAAATCTCACCATTATGGTTTTTGATGCTACACCCATGGCCTAGGGCAACCCCTCCTTCCAGACCTGGTCCAAAATCTAAAAAACAATGTTTTATTCCCTGTACGCGACATTGCCCTGAGTTAAACGCG
>APFE030641756.1:15670-41606 GCA_000404065.3 Pinus taeda | reverse complement strand
CTTTTATTTATTTATGTGAAAGCTGAGTACAAAATCCGGCAGAGTCTCCGCCAGCCCAATAGCTCGTTCTATCCTTCTTACAATAAGAGCCCAAGGCTCATATAAATAAGAAAATGGGAGATGATCCCAAAGCAAATTCCAATGACAAGTGTAACAATTGTGAAGATCTCAATGCTTCAAGTCAAGTTCCAAGTGGCTGAGTTACTGGCTTCATTGCTGGAGATAACTGCTCTTTAGACTGCTGTTGACTAAACATGTGTTTGCAAACTGTTGTTTGATTGCATGCCAATGTAACTGCTGTATGGTATGCTGAGCTAGTTAACTGATGTATGACTGTTTGTCTTTCCTACGTAACATGTTGTAGCTTTGCTGACCTGCGTGTAACATTGCTTTGACTGCCCACGTATACTTTGCTGACTGCCTCTAATTCTGCGTACGGACTGCTCTGTCCAGCGTTGATTGGCTGTGGACTGTTGTGGCCTACGTGGACACCTGTTGCAAACCACGTATTTTTGCTGCCCACGTAACTATGTGCTGCCCACGTAAACTTGAGTAATATGCTGATACGTATGCGTATTTTCTGATTGGGCTGCTGAGTTATGCGTAGATCATGGTGGGCTGAGGTGGGTCCCACATGCCACTCATTTACTTTAATCCCAAATTTGATTTAACTTAAAACAAGAATGACCTTCATCACTTCAACGTGGAACTTTGTTGACTTTGACTTTTTTTTTTACTTTCTTTGACTTGAGTTGAAACTTTATGTGGTGGGCCCCACATTGCTTGCCACATCACCCTTGATCTCTGCTTGACTTCCATGTCAAAATTTGACTTATTTTGACTTTTGGAAATTTTTTTAAATTTTTCCAATTATTCATTTTTTTGAATTTTTTCTTCATTTTTGCCACTGTCACTGGAAAAATTGCCTTTTGAGGGACTCCGAGTCATTTTTTGACCCCCAAAGTGGGCTCCAGGAGAATGCTGGGCCTCTGAGGATGAATTTTGACTTGTCATACGCCCCAGGCATCTCCTAATGCCACTTATTTATGCCTTTATATAAAAAATAATTAAAAAATCTCGTTTTGCGGGAAATTTTTAACTATTAAAAAATCTTACTTAGACCTAGCCAAATTCCACGAAACTTTACGTGTGATCTAGTATGGTAATATACATCGACCCTAGACACTAAGATGTGTCAGGGGCTCAATCTTCAAACCGTCACCTCGGCTTTGGGGTGTGCACGAGTGAAAAAATCCAGAGAATTATCCACCTCTGAAAAAGAAGGGATAATTAACCGGATAAAAAAAACACTCCAAGGTGTACTCGTTTGCTGATCGAGTCCCACATCCTAGGCCTGTTACAAATTCAAGAAAATCATCATACTAGCATCACTTATTACAATTCCCTGCAGGGTGTGGAATCTGGGTACAAAGAAGAAAGATGATGAGAAGATAGAAGTAGAGTTAAAAAACTCTGTTGAATGATGACATCTGATGGTACAAGTCTCCTCTGGATCATCCTTGGGCATGGAGTCTTCACATAAGTATCAGGTGCTACTCCAGTAGTCAACACTGCTGATAGCATCCTGGAGCATGGTTGGTCTAGTGGATCAAACTAAACCCCAAAGTGGCTCTGCTAACCCCTCAACGTACATGTAGATCCTCCGTGTCGTGGATAGATCTAGCACCATCACTGAAACCCTCAAGAAATCTACAATGTAGGTCTCTGGGCTCTCGGTCTGTTTGAGCCTCTTCAACTCAACAAAGTGTTGCTCTGGATCCTTCCGATCGAACCTCTCTATCAATCTCCTAGTGAACTCGGCATATGTTGTCACTGTGGAGTGTCTGAGTGTAACCATCCCATGGAACCACCAATCTTGGGCCTCACCATCCAAATGTAATGTCGCCACCTTGATGGCCTCCGTCTCCGACATTTGGTTAAGCTGGAAGTAAATGTCCAGCTTCTCCACCCAATATTTTGCCGAACTGTTTGATGAACCATCAAACGTAGGCAAGTGGAATATACTAGCTGCACGGTGGATGTCACCATCATGATAATGCCGATATCCTCTGTGATGGTCGCAGAGTCTACTATCCCACTGGAGTTGAACAAAGTCTCTAAATGGGAGAGCCTGCCTGAACTCCTGCCAATAGGCCTGGTACTCTGCAAAATAATCACCCATATGACCGGGCTCTGCCTCCTGCTGGGCTCCGTCCCTCGTGTCTGCTCCTAAAAAAGTGGGCATGGTAGAGCGTGGAGGGGCATGTGAGGCCACCTGCTGAGTAGTATCATGCTGCTCTGGCAAATGGTGGGATGCACCCGATCCCTCACCAACCTGGAAAACTCGTGGGCTCTCACACTGTCTAGCCTCTACTGCTGTGAATCTATGCCCCATCACCTCAATCTGCCTCGACAGATCCTGCACTCATTTGAGGAGCATATCCGCAAATCTCTTCCTGTCCTCCTCTGACATCTGCTCTGCGTCCACCCTAGGCTCCTTCTGTTTTGTGTCCACCACAAGCTCCTCCTGTTATGCGCCCACCACAGGAACACAGTCTCCCTCCCCGTAGGTGTTCTCCAACCTACATCCAGTGTCTCTGTACCTCCTACCTCTATAACAGATGTAGGGTTTTTCCCCGGTGTCATAGATTGCTAGCTCCAGAGGCTGAGCCAAATCTATGCTCTGATACCACTATAATACCCCGTTTTAGAGATATTCCCAAAACCCCAGCAAAACTCCCACCAAATCCGTACAAATGATATAATAACCTTGAAACTCAAAATGATAAAGATAACAGTGGTGCAACATATAATAATATAAACATGAAATATAAGCAGATACTCAAGAAATGTAGCGAGAAATGCTAAGCCAAGACTATGAGCTCTGATACCACTGCAATATTCCTAGTGGAAATTTACAATGATAAACAAAGCAAACATAGAAAAAACACAAACAAAAATTCACAACACATTAAACACCTAGAGATTTCCACAAACTGCGCTGAGCTGAGCCATTTTATTGATATAAATGCTTGGTACAAAAGTAAGATCAGAAACCATGAACCTGAGCTTGCCCAAGGCAAGCTAACAATTCCCAAGGGATGAAATCAGATGCTCTAACATGCAATGTGATTGTCCCCAACAAGCTCTGCGTTGTCCTAGTGAAAACTGGACTACTAGCTGCAAAGGATGGATGCTTGCTGGCTGCATAGGACGGATGCTAGGGCCTCCTCTGGTGCTCAGAAATTTCTGGGAAATTAACCTCGAGTTCTCCACCAATAACCCACAAAAACCCACGAAGGAATTGGCCAAATGTTGACCTTGGAATTTTGGCCCAATTTCCCCTAGCTCCTCCAACTATTGGGTATTTCGACCTACCTATAAATAAAGCTTCCAAACACTCCCAAAATGGCTAAGAAACTTAACAAAACTCCCTTTCGGGTCGTTCCCACGTTCTTAGCCCCAAATTCGACCTCCTCCTTATGCCCCATGTGTGGCAAGGAAAGGGATTGTGCAGGCCCACGCAGTCTTTGCTGAAGTTGCTCCAAGAACACGCTGAAATACACCTGGATCAATCTAAAATTGATGGAATTCCCTCCTAGGGTTGGCACTCAAAACCCACTGAAGTAAGGGGTGAGATTCTCGCCTGAAAATCTTTCGTGCTCAACAACACATGCAGACTTCGCCTCCAGCTCAAGCAGGTTATTCAAGGTGAATGCTCAAATGATCAAGAATGCCCAAAAATGAGTGCCACCTCCTCTTTTGTCAATGTGCCTACCAATCGCCCATGTGGGCCCAACCATTGAATTCCCTATCCTTTTCTGTCCAAGGAGTGTGTATTTCCTAGGGGGTGTATTTCACCATGAGTGGCCCTGCACCAGCGCTTCGAATTTCTTTCTTTTCTCTAATGTTTGGGCCTTTCCGTGGCTCCAAAACTCAAGTGGGGCCCATAGCCCACTTTTCCCGCAAATGCAAAATAAGACAAAATTGGCAAAATCGATATTTCCCCCACAACCCATAACCCAAAATAAGACAAAATTGGCAAAATCGATATTTCCCCCACAACCCATAACCCACTTTTCCTGAGTGCAAATGCAAAATAAGACAAAATTGGCAAAATTGATATTTCCCCTTAGCAATATTGCTAAGTGGGAATATCACACCAGACATGTGGACAAGGGCAAGTAGAGGATTGATTAACGATATCTCCCCATGTGCTCCAACCACCCAGTGCCTTCGGTGCTGCGGAGACTATGGCTCTGAAAACTGCAAGGTCATTGTGTTAACCACTAGAAAGTTGTTGAATCCCTCAAGCTAGGTGAAAAGGGGTGGCCCTAGACGTCTATCAACCAAGCTTATGCTTGGAGGTAAATTATTAGTGCAAGCTAAGCCTAGGATGCTTATGCAAATGAAATGGGTGGATCTTGAGTTAAGATTGTTTAGCTCCTTAAGTACTTGATGTTAATTACCATATAGCAAGAGTACTTAATAATGAATTGAAAGACAATCTTAAAACAAGACAAGTGCTTAATGATACAAGTGTCCATGTTACAAAATAGATCAATCTACGAGATGCTTCGGACAAATATCTAATTCAACAATGACTTCTTGAGACCATTTAAGATGCCAAATGCTTAAGATAGACAAAGATATCACGCTTCTTAAAAATTATGATTTTTAGCTTAGAGCAATTATTCAATGATTTCTCAGCAATTCTTCAATTAGATGCTAAACACAAAGATTCTTCAATTAGATGCCAAACACAAAGATTCTCAAAAATTATCAACGAGATTAGAGGATTGAAAGCTTATATGTTTGAGTGATTTTAGTGCCAAGTTAACAAATTTTCAAATCTAACAGAAAACAAGCAAATGTTAGAACTCAAAAACGTAAACTACCATGAGCCAATTTGACCATGAAAGAGCTACTTATGATGAAGTATAGGGCAGCAGTAAGTAAATCACTTCCAACCAAGAAATTATTAAGCATTTAAAACTGAAAATGACAAATGAGTAGCCTAATGACTTGCCAATTTATAAAACAACTTTGTCAATGTAAATTTATGAACTTTTAGCCCTCTTAAGATGTTATATTCAGAAAATGTCAGATCTGATTATGCCTATTATGCAGAGATATCAGCTACTAGAAATGAAGGTTCAAGTCCAAAACATTAATGCCCACAATGTCTAGAAGCTATGATAATATGCTAAAGCTGCACCAATAAATTTTATATCCTTTAGAGTGTTCTTTTCAAATTTATATTAGATCTGATCTAGTGATTATGCAGAGATATTTCAGCAAGCCAATGACTAGATCTAAGCTAGATATTCAATGCGCAAATAGCCAAAACACTAGCAAAATTTTGCCATGAAACTATTAGAGTGTTTAGACCACTTAAATGTGATTTTAGGGCTTTTAATTCACTGTTATAAAATGAATATGACAGTTTAAGCAAAAAATTGATAAAGTGAGGGTTTAGAGAGAAAACCCTAGGCCCAAGGCCTTGTAGCACACTTGCCCAAGTTGCCAAAAATTCTCCAACGATTATGCCACCTGAAAATACAAACTTTGAGCCAATTTTCTCTGCAAAACACACCAAGTATTCAGTCCAAAAACTTCAGAGGCAGATCTAGGGCAAATTAGGGCCAAGGAGGGCTATCACTAGACCCAACAGGGCTAGCGTTGGGCTAGAGAAGTGCTAGAAGGCCTAGCGGCTAGGGATGAAGGCCAAAATAGGGAATGCAAGGGCTGAAAGGAGGGGAAGAAGGCTCGAAGAGGAGGCAAAGGCAGGAAGGATGGAGCCGCTGGAAGGGAGAGGACTTGAAAATCCCACGGCAAGCCTAAAAGGCTATCGACTAGGGTAAAGAAGAGGGTCGAGGCCCTCTAGGGTCACAACCAGGGCTAAAAAGGCCTTAAACCCTCAACGCAAGGCCAAAGGATGAGGCAAAGGCCCTTTAGGGCTTGTGACCTGCCTCTGGGGAGCTAAAAAATGATGAGGTTGGGGCCCAAAGGCTGACGCAGGGCAAGGATATGATGACGCTGGCCCTTGTCATGTCCCTTCCTAAATCATTTTGGAACAAGATTTAATTTTGTATTATGGGGCCAATTTGGGAGTCATTCGATGCTATTACGAGATTAGACTAGGAGAAGATGTTTTGTTTTGTAGTTAAGTTACACATCGGGGCCACCCTCACACACTCTCTAGTTCGATATGTATGGAGGGGGATAACTTCTGCATAGTGATGGTTAAGTGGGGCACGCAATGGAGGACGAAGTGGAGGGAAAAAGTGCCCCATGAAAACTATATAAGGAGGGCAGCTCTCCTTTTCTTATTCATTCATGAGTGTATATCGATTTCTCTTGGTTGCTCGAGCTGCTTAGCCGAGTCACCGGTTGTTTAGCACGAGTTTATCAGGCGAATAACTCACACTTTCTTTGGGGGACTTCAAGTGCCACCCTAGGAAGGTTTCCTTCATTTCTTTAGGAGGAGAATCACATTGTGGTTTCCAGCAGTAGCATTTCCTTTCAGGTGGTGTGTATTTTTGGAGGACACAGTGAGAGAGGAGGCCAAGTTGTTTGTGGAGCTGAGCAGTGGATTTTTGCTGTGAGATTTTTTGGACGAGAGGCTAGGGAGGATTGTCAGCCTTTGGGGGAGTTTGGGAGTTGATTGAGCCTCTAGTTTGACAATGTGACTTTTGCACTACTTGGGCCAGCGCAAAGGCAGTGTTTGGGAGCTCATTTCGAGGGTAGAGTATCAACCCTTGAGGCTGAGCTTTTCCATGGAGGTTGGAGGAGTTATTCAAGGTGAAGTTTGCTCCCTTTCTAGAGATTGGAGGAAGACTTTGTGGCCAATTCTTACAGGTTGTATTTGTGGAGCTGTTTGGAGGGTGTAAGCCATAGAGGAGGTCGAACTTGAGAGGTTGGGTTCTGGCCAAACCCTTTCTTGGTTTTTGTGGGTTTTGGCCAAGGAGGTTGTGGCTGAAGTTTTATCATTTTCTGAGTACCAGAGGTAGGGTTTCTTCCAGCTCCTTTCCAGCCAGCAGTTGTCGTTACTAGGAGAGTGCAAAGCTTTAGAGGAGGAATTGTTTTATAGAATTTGGGATTACTATTGTGCAAAGCTTTAGAGGAGGAATTGTTTTATAGAATTTGGGATTACTATTGACACCTGGATCCTGTCTAGCTTGCCCTTGCGGCAAGCCCATGTGCTTTTCCAATACTATTGTACTTGCTTTCTGTTGTGTATTAAGTATTTGTCAATTGTTTAATTTTCCCATGCAAAGGGCAGCATAGTGATTGTTGGGCTAGCGCAAAGACTCTTGAGTCTAGTTTTTCCATTTGTTGGGGCTAGAGGTGCAATGCAGACTTCATGTGGAGTTGCTGGTGGGGTGCTGATTCTGTTGGTGCAAAACAGTACCTAGTGGGGCAGAAGAAAAGTAGAGGGGTGGTTCAACAGTGGTTGGCAAAAGGATTTCTGTGAAGGAAATCGAATTTCAGAGCGAGCTTGTTCCTTAGAGGATTTCTAGCGCCAAATAAATCTAGATTCAAGTTTTTTTGGGGCAGCAACAAAAGAGGGAGAAGAGAACCAGTTTGACACTCATTTGAGCAGAGATAGTAGTTAATGGATTGAGGGATCAAGACAGGTTGGATGGAGCATCCAACTTTGTCATTTGGAAAGTCGGGATCCTGATAGTCTTGGACAAAAATCACATCAAGGATTATGCCTTGAAGACGGTTGTTGTTCTGGTTGATGTTGATCCTCTCAAGAAGTATGAGGAGGCTCAGGCAAAAGTGAAGTGCATGATCTTGGACGCGGTCAAGGATCATGTGATCCCACATATTGGTGAGAAGGACATAGCAAGGGAAATGTGGGAGGCCTTGACCACTTTGTATGAGGGAACTTTCGTTCAACGGAAGATGTTTCTTGAGAGTCAGCTGAGACAGTATCAGATGTAGAAGGGAGAAGAAATGGATCCCTTCTGTCTCCGGTTGCAAAGGATCTGAGACCAACTAACTTCTGTAGGGTCTACACCAGATCCTAAATTCATGGTCAGGACTGCCCTGAATGCAGTCACTGAAGACTTGGAAACCTTTGTTCAGAGCATCTTGGGTAGGGCTTCTCTCCCCAATTAGGAGATGTGGGAAACTCTTCAACAAGAAGAGATCAGACGGTTGACTAAGGTGGGAAGTAATATCAAAGGGATCAGAGCCAAAAAGGAGGAAGAGGAGGATGTAGCTCTCGCATCAGCTGGATAGCAAGGGCAGCAGAAGAGGAAAAGGAAAGATATATCCAAAGTCAGATGCTTCAAATGTGGAGAACTGGGTCATTTTGCCAATCAGTGCCCTCGGAAGAAGAGCACAAGGAAGAGAAGTCTGACTCAAAGGCTACTCTAGCGAAAGCTGTCACAAAGGACAATGATGAGGATTGCACCATGAATGCTCAAGCACCTCTAGAGAAGAGGTGGGGCGATATTGAGTTGTAGTTGGGAGGGCTACGGGAAAAGGGGTAAGATCCTTGAGGTGCCCAAACTCTTGGATCACATACAACTACGGGAGTCATATGATGGGTTTCAGTTGGTGTGAGGGATGATGAAGCAACAGTGGGAGCGTTAGAGTGCCAAAGTCTGAAGAAACGCAATAGAGTGTTGTAGCAGTGCGGGAGGCATAGAGAAAATAGAACAACAACGTAGTAGCATTAGAGGGTCAACAAATATTAGCAATAGAGGTAGCTTCAGCATCACAGAGTATCCAGACTGACCAACATGTCAGCATTTGGGTGACTTTTTAGTTTCTTACTTCTCAGCAATTGAGTTGCAGTGCAGTAGTTAGCAGTGGCAATGCTATGGGCAGCATGATGCAACATATTGAGAGGGAGCTGCAGTACAGATGTAGCAGTGAGAGCGGCAATGTCATGGGCAGCAGTACAGCTTGCAACATCGTAGTGGATGAAGGGTAGCAGGCCGAGCATCAACAGCGCAAAGGACCGATGTCATGGATTAGTGTGATACTTCTGCTGGGAAGTATTACTAGAGGACATTCCTCGGTAACAGGGAGTGTTGATTTTTGGGTGACATCGGATGTGCTCTAGCTCCGAAAATTTGTGGAGGAGCTAGAACGCATGAGATCTCCAAGACCCAAAAATCGTTTGGTGAAATTCCACCCGGATTGTATTTTATTAAAATAATTAATATTTTTAATGGGGCTCCGTAATATTTTTAATGGGGTTCCTATGTCTAAACTTAGGAAAATTAAAATATTAATGGGTATTAATAAAAATATGGGTGAGAAGCTTCTAAGAGACGAGGATCAAGTCTAATTTAATCTTAGCCATTGATTATAGACTAGATCATGGTCATTGATTTCTCAACAGGAAAAGTATAAATGGAGGCTTGGAGTTAGTTGGAGAACACACACAGAGAGATTGAGGAAATCGATTTTCTAAGGTGAGAATTTCTCAGGATGGAAATCGATTGGGGAGATCTTGGAGTTGAGGGGCAGTGATAGTTCGGGAATACAGATAGAGAAGTGGAGAGAAACTTGTGGAGGCAGCGCAGTAGCCGAGAGAGTTGATGCTGGGCCAGTCTAGGCCCACGCAGCCTTGACGCAGAGCCAGGAGGGCCAATGCAAAGGAAGAGTTGCCTTCCATGCAGAAAGCCGGGGAGCACCGAAAAAGCCGGGAAAGTTGACGTAGTGGGTAGTATTGCTAACGCAGAGCCTCAGATAGCTCCACGCAGGCCCACGTAGTTACTGCGAAGGGGTAGCACAGTTGTAGCCGGGGCCAACCATATTTGTTGCCGGATTAGCCGAATTCTGTCGGGTGAGGTGAAGTAAAACTCACTCAGGTTCTCCGCCATTATATTTCTGTCATTGGTTTGTCAGGAGGGCAACCAACATTTGCATTCAGAACTTCTGCTTAATAATAGAAAACCCTTAGAGTTGTTCCACCGATTTTCCTGCATTGGATTTTTCTGGGGACGTTTAATCCAAAAATAAGTGTCCTTTGTGTGTTTGTCTCATTTATTTTTCAGTACTTGATCTGTATATTGGTGTAAGCTGCAGTGTATTTATATTAATATTTTCTTAACATTTCTGAAAATAACTTGTTAAATGAAGAATACAAGTAGGTGATGTAAATCAGTTTTCTGCAGTAGGATTTATGACTTGTTCGATTCAAAAATTTTCACATGCAACATTGTCCCCAAGTGCTGCATGTGCTCCTCCCAGGTCCGGCTATAGATCAAAATATCATTAAAGAACACTAACACGAATTTTTGCTACTGCCTACAGAACACGTGGTTCATGCAGGACTAGAAAGTGGCAGGTGTGTTGTCTAGCCTGAAGGGCATAACCAAGAACTCAGTGCCCATAGTGATAAGTGAAAGTTGTCTTGGGGACATCCTGATCCCTCACTTTGATCTGGTGGTACCTCGAATGCAAGTCGATCTTGGAGAAGAACTTAGCCCTCTAAGCTCGTCCATGAGCACATCTATGCATGGGATGTGGTAGCGGTTCTTCAGGGTCTTCTGGTTGAGGTTCGATAATCTATGCACATGCATAATGTCCCATCCTTCTTCTTCACCAACACAACTAATCAAGAAAAAGGGCTAAATCTAGGCCTAATATGCCCAATTGCCAACAACTCATGGATGGCCCTCTCAATCTCATCCCTGTAATCCTTAGGATATCTGTACAGGGTGGTAATCACAGCCTGTACCCCTAGCTCTAACTCAATTGTGTGCTCAAACCCCCGTTCAAGTGGCTGCCTTGGTGGTATGTCTCTAAACACCATCGGTTACCTGTCTAAGATAGCTTGTATGTCAAGGTGTGGTGGCCTGGGCTAACCCCTGGCCTCATAAATCCTCAACTCCATCGCCCCCTCAATGTCACCATGCCTAAGGTTAGCCTCCATCCTGTGTGCTGAAACAGTTTGTGGTGGGTAAGAGTGCATGCCCCTAAGGACAACCAAGTTTCCATCTGGCCCTGTAAACTCCATCTCCAACTTCCTCCAATCAATAATGATCCGACCAAGAGAATAGAGCCACTGGACACCCATCACCACATCGGTGCCCGGTACATCCACCATGAAGAAATGTTCCGTGACTGAATAGTTCGCCATAGTCACTATTAGAGTGGGAATATAGCATGCCCACTTCATGGTCCTGTCCCCTGGCACAAAGACTGAGAACCCCTCAAACTCCTCAGTCGTGATCCTTCTCCTCTACACCATATGTGCATCAATGAAGTTGTCGGTGGCCCCACTGTCCACCAAAACTGAGACACGCTGCCCCTGTACTATGCATCTAATCCTCAATGTCAAAAACTTAGGTACCCATGTAAGGACGCAGTGACCCCTCCTGCTGGTGCGAAAGGGGCTCCCCCTAGTGGTGGTGGTGGTTGTCCCCTCTCCACGTGTGCCACACTGTCATCTCCACCTGCCTCCAACTCTAGATCGTCCTCCTAGTCACGGTCAAAGTAGACCTCAATGTAATCGGCCTTGCCTATTGTGCATCTATGCCCTAGTGCTCATGGTTCCTGACAAGTGAAGCATAGCTTCCTCCGCTGGAGATCTCTCCAGGTCTCCTCATCCAACTTTCCTTGCCCCTAGTTGGCTCTCAGTGGTGGAGCCCTAGTGTCTCTCCCCCTTTACTGGAACTCTTGTCTGGATGGTACTAGCGTTATGGTCCTCGGTAGAGCATCCTGCAAGTCTCGTGCTCTCCTAAATGCATCTTGCAAGGTGGTGGGCCTATTGGACTTCACCAATCCCCTTAGTGGCTTTCTTAGCCCCTCTACAAACATGAAACCCTCATGGCCTTTGATAGGTCAGGCACCATCACTGAAAACCTCAGAAACTCAAAGATGTAGGCCTCAACACTTCTTGTCAACTCCCCAAAATGCTCCTTTAGGTCTCTCCTATCAACTAGCTCCAACACCCTCCTAGTGAAATCCTCATAGGCTGTAACCCATACATGCCTCATCGTGATTAGCCCATGGACCCACTAGTCATGGGCTTCTCCCTCTAAATGCAACGTGGAAATCTTAATTATCTTCCCCTCCATCATCTGGTTGAGTTGGAAATAGACATCTAACTTCTCATCCCATGCTTTCGCTGAGCTCTTAGACGAACCATAAAAAATTGGGAGGAACAATCTCCCCATGGTGCATTTCAAATCAGTGCCATGCATGTAGCTTCCTCCGCCTTGCCCCTTTCCCCTGTTGTTATCTTTCAACTAACGAAAATCCCTAAAGGTAATGGCCTCTCTAAAGTCGGGCCCATAGGATTGATACTCCACAAAATAGTCCCCCATTGGTGGTGTACTAGGAATGACAGGTACGTTGGAGCCATGAACCCCTTGGTGATGCGAAGTGTCGGAATCCCCGCTAAATTGGAATTCCCCTTGAATTCCCTTTCCCTTGTTGTTGCTACAAGTTTTTTGCCTCGACTCCTTAATACCATTAGAAAAATCCTAAACGACCTTGAGAAGGTGTTGGGCAAACTATTCCTCTTTACTCCTTTTGTCTCCCTCATTATCCCCCATGTTTGGCCTTTCGACCTCCGGTTCAACTATCACTGGATCTGGGGTGATTTGCAACTAGCTCTCTCTTCTCTCGTACCTCTTCCTCTGGTATGTCATGTTCTGTTGGTCTTCTGGTGTCATAGACTGATGCTGCTCCCACAGGTTGAGCCAAGACTATGAGCTCTGATACCACTGCAATATTCCTAGTGGAAATTTACAATGATAAACAAAGCAAACATAGAAAAAACACAAACATTCACAGCACATTAAACACCCAGAAATTTCCACAAACTGTGCTGAGCTGAGCCATTTTATTGATATAAATGTTGGGTAGAAAGGTAAGATCAGAAACCATCAACCTGAGCTTGCCCAAGGGGCAAGCTAACAATTCCCAGGGGATGAAATCAGCTGCTCTAACATGCAATGTGACTGTCCCCAACAAGCTCTGTGCTGTCCCAGTGAAAACTGCACTACTAGCTGCAAAGGATGGATGCTTGCTGGCTGCATAGGATTGAAGCTAGGGCCTCCTCCGGTGCTTAGAAATTTCTAGGAAATTAACCCCGAGTTCTCCACCAATAACCCACAAAAACCCACGAAGGAATTGGCCAAATGTTGACCTTGGAATTTTGGCCCAATTTCCCCTAGCTCCTCCAGCTGCTGGGTATTTCGACCCACCTATAAATAAAGCTTCCAAATGATCCAAAAATGGCTAAGAAACTTAACAAAACTCCCTTTCGGTTTGTTCCCACGTTCTTAGCCCCAAATTCGACCTCCTCCTTGTGCCGCACGTGTGGCAAGGAAAGGGATTGCGCTGGCCCACACAGTCTCTGCTGAAGCTGCTCCAAGAACACGCTAAAATGGACCTGGATCGATCTAAAATTGATGGAATTCCCTCCTAGGGTTGGCACTCAAAACCCACCGAAGTAAGGGGTGTGATTCTCCCCTGAAAATCTTTCGTGCTCAACAGCACATGCAGACTTGGCCTCTAGCTCATCAAGCATGTTATTCAAGGTGAATGCTCAAATGATCAAGAATGCCCAAAAATGAGTGCCTCCTCTTTTGTCAATGCGCCTCCCAATCGCCCATGTGGGCCCAACCATTGAATTCCCTATCCTTTTTTGTCTGAGGAGTGCGTATTTCCTAGGGGGTGTATTTCACCATGAGTGGTCCCCACCTTGCGCCAGCACTTCAAATTTCTTTCTTTTATCTAATGTTTGGGCCTCTCCGTGGCTCCAAAACTCAAGTGGGGCCCCATAACCCACTTTTCCTAAGTGCAAATGCAAAATAAGACAAAATTGGCAAAATCGATATTTCCCCCATAACCCATAACCCACTTTTCCTGAGTGCAAATGCAAAATAACACAAAATTGGAAAAATTGGTATTTCCCCTTAGCAATATTGCTAAGTGGGAATATCACACCAGACATGTGGACAAGGGCAAGTGGTGTGCTAGTTCCTTATGTACCCAAAGGTCATGTGGACCCAGAGAAGGAAAATGATGAAATAGGGCTTGTAATGTGTGGAGAAGAGTGAAAAATGTGGATCGAGAAAACAGGACCATGCTACCAAAATTGGGGTTTCCTAAGTAGTTCCATTCCTAAAGTCATAGCCCAATAATGGAGATCCCATGGGACTAGGATAAAGGATTAATCCCCCATTTAATGTGAGGGAAAAAAACTATGGTCAAAGCCCTTCCTTCTTCCAAGTCACCCAATGATCCATGCCCAAGATGCCCAAGGAAAAACAAGCACACGCACCTGATTGCACAATGAAAAAGATACCCTTTGGGTTGGATTTCCCACCTTCAAACACACGCTCTTGATAGATGGGCGAGGGGACATATGACTAATGCAGGGAGCAGAGGTCAAATGAAACAATGTATCGGCTAAACTGGTGACTGTCAAGGGTTGCTGGCTGTCAACTGAAGAGTGTTCTAGGAGAAAATTTTCTCCTATAGGGTCACCCACTTTGGGTGAATAATATCTAGCTCCACCTAGGACATGAGCTCTCTGTGGAGTGCACGACCAATGTACTTGAATGAGAAGGTCATGAGAACACCAGCTATCCTCTGGGACCACAGACTTGTATCTTGCATATCACAAATAATGTTGGAAGCATGTGTAATGGGCATGCTTTTATCGTTAATGATTTATCATTAGTTGGAAGCATGTGTAATGGGCATGCTTTTATCGTTAATGTTTTCATTAGATAATAATTCCATTTAGGAATGTAAATTTACACTAAGATGCAAGTCTAATCTAAATGTACGTATTCTAGTATGAAAACATGACATGATGATAGTAGCTATGCAAAATCAATATGCAATGCATGCTACACTATGCAAGTGCTAAGTATAGTCATATAGCCAATGCAACCAACATATCATTAGATAAAGAATATATTTCCTACGTCTATGATCAATAATGATATACATTCGAAAGCACAAATGATAAGCATGACACTCATATGATAGGTAACAAGAGTGGGAGATGGGAAACTAATGCGGCTATGAATGATGCAAAGAGGCCATGGAAAAACGAGAGGAACATGAATCAGGCCAGACCCATCAAATCATTCCTTCAACCTTATATATGGAGAAATCAATGACCAAGATCAACCGTTCCTTCTCAAAGGTCTCTTTAATGGTGCAATGCTTCATGGGGTCCTCAAGAACATAATGAGAAGGATGAAGGGATTGCTTCCATGAAGGATCGCAACAAATAAGTTTCTTTTCCTCGTGATCATATTCAAAAGGGGGAAATGACCTAGGCTCATCATCATTAATGACTGTGTATTGAGGAATGATAAGAGTGTCCATGGATGACTCAAATACACCTCTAGGATCATAAGGAAGGTACCAAAAGACAAGGTTTTTATTGATATCATCATCAGTATCATATATAGGGTCCTTGTCAAAATAAAGGGCTTGTGATCTCCCACTCCCCTTCTTCAATATGCAAGCAATCACTAAGGTCAATGTACAAGGAGTTAATGGGGTCATCTTTCTCAAGGTCTTTGATATGTGCAATGTTAGAGATAGTTTCCTTGAAAAAGATGGGACTATTTTTGACTTCATTTTCTAAGGAACCATCTTCATCAAACTCTTTATTTCACTCCCATTCAATATCTCCCTTAATGTCTTCATCAGTGATCTCAACTTGATGATCTAGAAAGGGATCCTCTTCTTCCTCATGATCCTCCTCATGTTCAATGAAGGCTTCCTTTTGAAAATCAATATCTAATGTTGAGCAAATACTTCTAGGCTTGCAATTATATAACCATGAGCCATGACCTTGAAGGGACATTATGAACAACATCATGAGAACATCCTAATGAACCACATCGGCTTTTGAGGTATATATATCAAATCTTGCCACATGATCAACTCCAAAAGATGGATCACCATCAAACTTGGGCACCCTAAATATCATGTTGAAGGTCATATGATTCAACTAACCAGGAATGCTAGCAATGTCCAGGCAGGGAACTCATCAAAGTAAGACATTTTGTTAGGTTACATATAACAACAATGCAAGAGTAGCTAGGGTGAATTCAAAATGCCTTGAGAGATGCTTGCTTCACCCTACAAGCATTGAATTTGAGCTTCAATGAAGAACAAGGGCTTCGTTCTTCCAATGGAGTCGCCAGAGGATGATCTATATTGTCATTGTAAGAGTCACCTCTTCAAAGATTTGACCAAGAAGGTAGACTTGTTTCCTCCCCAAAAACGATGCCAAAAATGTTACCACAAAATCTAGTAGCCCTTGTTGTTGCCCGAATTGTACACCCAACATGACAAAGCTCGGGGCAAGGGTTGTCACTCTGATCCCTACCCACTTTGTTCTAGCTATATCCTAGGCTAGCTAAGGGGTCTAGTCCCTAGAGATATATGGAAAGGGGAGATTTGTTGAAGCATTAAAGCTCTAAGAGATGCAATTACTTACCTCGGTAACTTGAAAGGATTTGATGGACAAGTGAATTCATGATGTTGTAGATTAATGAGACACTTAAGGATAAAAGAGATGATATACCAGTGCCTTATTAATAATTCTCAAATTACAAATTAGAAACAGTTGTAAGTAGAATGCCAAGTCATAAGATAGGTAACTACTGCAAGGAAAATGTTAGTACAACGAGATGTCACAATATTGATATGAAATATGACTTGCAAAATGAATAAATCTTGTACTTTAATAACAATATTACAAGGTAAGAATAAGTGACAAGTACAAGGAAAATACAACTTTTGCAAGTAAATCGAGGATGCTCACAAATCAATGAGAGATGACACAATGGATGCAACCTTTGCTATGTGAACTGCAAACTGCCAAGGTACTTCAGTGTGGGAGATGCCCAACCCATCAAGATTAACCAAGGAAGCATTTCAGGACTGCTTAATGAGATAATGACAGTTGAGACGGTGAAAGAAAATGCTTTAGTTATGCACTTATTTAGGATGCTTTCCCACTAATGATTTAACAGTTAGAAACAAGTGCTGTGAACACAAGCAACTGGGATTTGCTAACAATGATTTTAGATGACAGAATGCAACAAGGAATTCTAATTATGCAATGTAATTTACAATGTGAGAGACACTCATGCATATGAGATGCAACTAAAGTATAACCATGCAAAACAAGGCTATCAAGACCAGAGAGAACTTATGCCAATATTCAAATGACTTCAAATATGTCACTGTCATCAAGGATTAGACTGCTGTAGCTTAATATATGACAGTCCACTTTAGATACCAATGCATGTATAGAAGATCCAATGTACTATAGCTAACTAGATGTTAAGAGCGCTTGCAATAGATCATAAAAGTGTTGTTGCAACCTCAAATCAGACTTTTAAGGTAATGAAATCAGCCACTGTATCCTACTAATCAGTCAAGATCAGTCACTAAAGAGCCCATGATTTACAAGAAGAGAGTTAGAAGAAACAATCAAACTCTTTGTATGCTTAGTGTGTAATTAACTTTGATTTCTTTATCCCTTTTATTGTTAGTTTTCTTATGTATTTAACCTCTGATTTCACTGCTTCAGTCCTGCTTGGTTGTGACAGTCTGTAAATAGGTGGCTGTGGAGAAGAATAAGTTTACAAGGCCTTGTGGCCTTACTTGGTGCCTGGTGTATCAAATGCAAAGGCCAAGTGACAATTTTTTGGCTTCAATTAGACAATGTAACCCACTCCAAGAGCAACACAAACTCCTGCACCCACAGAACGTTATCTCTAAAATAACTTAAGCAGGAAACCAGACTTAAAATGCCCAAGGCTAAGTTAATCAAGGCCTCTGGGCCTTGCGGCTAGGACAACTTGGCCTAACAACCCTTACTGCTATCTCAAAAAGGTTCAACAGGCCTGCAAAACCACAAAGTTTTCCTTTAAAGTAAATGTAACAAGATAAATCATTTTTCAGGCCTGCGGCTGAATGAGATCAGGCTAGATATGTCTGCAGCAGAGGAAAACAAGAATTTTTCAGCCTATAGTAGAGGGAAATAGTTCCAAAAACAAATTTAAAAGCCCTTCCCAAGTGATGGACATGACTGCAACAGAAGGGATTAGTCCTCATGTTTTGATTGCAAATTTTTTATGTAAAATTAATGTCAAATCCTCAAGATCCTTGATAGTCCTGCAAAACAAAGATAGTAGTTGAAAATCTCAAGTGTAGTAAGTTGATCAACCTCCAGTGCTTGATGTCTAGGGTATTAGGCTCTTTTTTAGGGCTGCGTTAGGGCTGAAAAAGCCAGCTGATAGGCTATTTTGGCCTTTTCAAGCCTACGGCTAGGCCTTACTGTCCTCTCAAACTTTGAGTCTACGTTAAATAAGCTTGAGATCAGACTCTTGTCCTCCCAAAATTCATCCAGAGACCTACAAACTAAAAACAAGGGAACATTGATAGCAAATATATGATTGTAATCACAAAGAAAATTGATTACAAATTATTTCTAATGGTCAACTCTCTAAAAACCCTGTTTTGCACATAATCCCATAGAGCAACTACTAGGTCAAGGGGCAACAATGGAGCAATAGCCCACTGTCACCTCAGCTATAGCTCCATGCTCTAAGAGGAATCACAAGGATGAATAGATCAATGAATGGTTGAAGAGTGATTCCTAGAGCCTATTCACAAGAGAGACTCAATTAAATGGCTTTCTTGCTTAAGA
The DNA here is from genome assembly GCA_000404065.3 of Pinus taeda. NCBI lineage: Eukaryota > Viridiplantae > Streptophyta > Pinopsida > Pinales > Pinaceae > Pinus > Pinus taeda. The sequence continues at coordinate 22,927 of APFE030641756.1, read as the reverse complement.
AGCAAGGTAATGAGCTCTCTAGGAAGGGCTAAGAGGATACTTAAGCCTAGGTTTGGGGAATATCCTTCGACAAGAAGTTTCCTAGAGCTAAGAATCCATGTGGAGAAATGGCTTCTATGCAATCCTTCCAGAATTTGAATAATAAGGTTGTGGGACCACAAATAGCCAAAGCGTCCCAAACCAGGTCAAGGAGGTGGAGTTGATCAACACTAGAGGGTCTTGGCCTGTAAAGAGAGGAGAATAGGATCAAGGGACAAATTTTCCTTTGAAATACAAATGCAATTACCCAAGTGAGGACAAATCAACCTAGGGAAAGAGATGGTCGTGTGGCTAGGGCTTGCCTTATCTCGGGATTCCACTGTCATATTTGCCTCAAACTTGGAGGACTCCTTGTGAAAACCCTGTTGATCACTACATGTCAACTACCCATAGCAGTACACCCCCTTTTTCGCAAAAGGGATAGCGCTTGATCGACGTGTCCGTGTCATTCGACTGTCATCATCAACCCGATCATGTTATGTTGTAAACCCAGTCTGCATGTGTAAATTGTAAATAATCTTAGCAGATCTGAGCCATGTATGTAAACTGCTTACGCAAACCTAATTTTCTAGTGATAATCTACATTCCGAAAAGGTTTTTTGTCTCACCGATCGATGATCGGTAGAGTTTTCCTTCAGCGTAACCCCAAAGCCGAAATGAATTTTGTCATTAGAATATTAGGGGAATCCTAGTATGCCTCGAGTCTATGTAAAAGTAATTTGGAAATAATTCTAACTATTTGGTTAGGTTATTACAAATTGCTTGATCTGCTAGATTATATTGTGTTGCAGAACTGGGTGGTCTATGAGGGTCTTTGTCAAATAAGTTTTTCCCTTGAGATGTAAAATTGTAAAAGTCATGATGTAAAGTGTCTTAAGGGTTAGAAAATGTTTTATCCCCTCATAAGTCCTAGTCCTAGGTGATTTTTCCAAAGGCTAAGTTCGAGGATCCAAAAAAATAATAAAAATTAAAAATATAAAAATAAATAAAAATTAAAAAAATATAAAAATAATTAAAAGCTATAAATAATAAATAAATAATAATAATAAATTAAAAATAATGAAAATTAAAATTAAAATTATAAAATAAAATAAAATAATAAAATAAGTCAAAATTTTGAGAAAATAAATGCAAAATTTTAACTTTTAATATATTAAAATGCATTTAAAATTTCAATGGATGAGATTGAAAGGGATTTTGATCCTCATCGACGGTCGAGATTAGTTTAACATGGATCACTTGAACTAGCCGTTGGAAATTTTTCCTTTAAATAGGGTGTTAGGGGTCATTTGAGATCATTCGATCTGTGAGTCTTGTGCTGAAGAAAGCTCTCTTGTAATATTTTTCTTGTGCAATAAAGAAAGACTTTGGGGTTGTAATCTTGCTAGTGTTACTCTTCTCAAATGCTGTAAGTTGTTTCATTTTTCTGCATAAATTTAATTTCAGCCATTGGTAATAGCTTGATGAAGAGTGATGTTGAACACAGGTATCTTGTTTACTCACTAGGGTTTGAATGGTAATAGAATTTCTGAAAATAATTGCAGGTATCTCCATTGGATTTGGATTTTAGTACTGTTTTTTCCCTCTTTATTGATAGTTGAAGAGAGCTATGCAGAAAATCTAGATTGTGAAGATCAACGGGTGTTTAGGGAAGTTCTCGGTTGAACTAGCGAACTCCCGGAAAGCATTTTCTTGAAGAGCCCAACCAATTTCGATCCTAGGTGTATCATTTAAATTTATCTTTTGAATGCATGAGAGGTTTTCTGAAGCGTCTCATAGTAAATCTAAAGTTCTAAAAATATTTTTGTGGATTATTGACAAACCTGGCTGCTTAGAGTCGTTACTCTGTAAATATTGTAAATGTTTGACTGGTTTGTAGGGTTTTAGTTTTAATTCTTGCATATATTATTTCTGGGTGTTTTGCTTTTGTTGTTACAGGTTTCAGATCTGAAGATATAATCTTGTTCTGAAGCCAGATCTAGGCCCTAGAGGGTAATATCTGGCCTCAGCGTCATTTTTGCAAGGATAATCTTCAATGAGTTTTATGAAGAAAGTCGAGGTTCGTATTTTGTGGCATCTATGTTCCATTTCTCTATAGTTAAATATGCTTAAATATTTGTTTAAAGATTAACTATTGAAAAGAGGTGAATCATTGTGTGAACTGGTCAGCGTTTAAATTTTATGGTCATTTAAAGCATTTGATTGCTTAGAAATTTAATTGCTGGATCATTATTAAAGCAATCTGAGTTTATTGAATAGCTTGTATTGCTTGGGTTATTTGATGATAAATGATTGTTTTACAAGGTTCATATTTCTGCAACATATAATAAATAATCATTTAATCATTAACTCCATAAGGCACTGGTACATTAATTTCTAAAATCAATCAGGTGCTAAATTGCCTTGTTGTGTCTCCCAACCCAACTGGTCCACAGTTGGTCTTCCTTTATTCCATAGGGTCTACCCCCCTTAGCCTTGAGAGACCGCTGTAATATTCCTAATTAGCTATGGCTAATTGGAATATTTGATTTTGCTCAATTTTGCCTTCTATAGTTATGTGTAAATAAAAAGGTGAAGAAAATGGGACATAACTCACTTTTAGAATAAAAGTCACTTCCTAGGTAGCACAACGTTGTGACTTAAAGAGAAGCCAAAGGACCACGCAGAGATGGGACCCACGCAGACACTTGGAGGGACTGCGCAGATGGGAAAAGGAACAAGTGGCAAGAGGAGATTGCTTTGGAGGAAGTGAGCCTTGGGATTGAGAGGGGCCAATGCTATAAAGGAGAGAAGAGCCTCCTCATTTTGGCATTCGATTATGTGCATTTGAGCTAGTCACTTCGACTTAGAGCACACGGGCTGTTTAGCTAGTTTATAACACTGTTTAGTGCATTGAGTGTCTCCGTTCGGAGATCTCACCCTTAGCCCGGGGGACTTCGAGTGCCTGCTCGGGCAAGGTATTTCCATCAGCATTTTTGCAGTAGTCTCATCAGCATTTTTGGCAGGAGGATTGATCATCTTGGAGGACTGCGCAGCACTGTGAGGGATGACGTAGTTCTTTCTAGCAGGAGTTCTGGATTGAGGGTTTGTTGTAGGATTTGTGCTGAGAGATTGAGTAGGGGATCAACCCTTGCATATTGGTGGGTTTTGGCAGAGGTTTCAAGCAGATTACTGGAGAGTTTCATTCAGTGGCAGCGCAAAGCATTGAGGGACTGCGCAGAACCCCAAGGGGGTGATTTTCGGGTTCGGCCATTTTAGAAAAGATTGCTGGGTTTTTCTGGGTTTCTTGAGTAGAGTCTGATTCCAGAGTTTCATCCTTTTCTGAGGAGGGGAACAACCCCAAATCCTCATTTGATTTCCAGCAGCATGGCAGTTCTCCAGCAGCTGGGACACAGATCAGAGAGAGGCCATTCCTTTGCTATTCTAAGTGTATTTTTTCACTTGCCTTGTGCAAATCGAGGTGCCATATTTCTGATCACCTCCTGTACTCATTCTATTGCTCAGTATAATAAAATGGCTTAGCATTTCTCTCTACATTTCTTGAGTATCTGCTTATATTTCATGTTTATATTATTATATACTATACCACTGTTACTTCTATCATTTTGAGATTCTCGGTTATTATATCATTTGTGCGTATTTGGTTGGAGTTACTGGGGGTTTGGAGAATATCTCTAAAATGGGATATTAGAGTGGTATCAGAGCATAGATCTGTCTCAGCCTGTGGAGCTAGCAATCTATGACACCGAGTGAAAAACCCTACATCTGTTACAGAAGTAGGAGATATAAAGGCACTGAGCATAGGTTGGAGAACATCTACGGAGAGCGACACTGTGTTCCGGTGGTGGATGCAGAACAAGAGGAGCCTGTGGTGGATGCAGAACAGAAGGAGCCTAGGGTGGACACAGAGCAAGAGGATCTGATGGCAGATGATGATGGGAAGAGATTTGCGGATATGCTCCTCAAATCAATACAGGATCTGTCGAGGCAGATTGAGGTGATGGGGCAGAGATTCAAGGCAGTAGAGGCTAGACAGCGCGAGAGCCCATGGGTTTTCAGGTTGGTGAGGGATCGGGCACATCCCACCATTTGCTAGAGCAGCGTGATACTACGCAGCAGGTGGTCTCACATGCCCCTACGTGCTCTACCATGCCCACTTTCTTAGGAGCAGACACGGGGGCCGTAGCCCGGCAGGAGGTAGAGCTCGGACATATGGGTGATTATTTTGCAGAGTACCAGGCCTATGGGCAGGAGTTCAGGGAAGCCCTCTCATTCAGAGACTTTGTTCAGCTCCAGTGGGACAGTAGACCCCGGGACCATCACAGAGGGTACCGTCATTACCATGACGGTGACACCCACTGTGCAGCGAGTAGATTCCACTTGCCTATGTTTGATGGTTCATCAAACAGTTCGGCAAAGTCTTGGGTGGAGAAGCTGGATGTTTATTTCCAGCTTAACCAGATGTCGGAGACAGAGGCCATCAAGGTGGCAACATTGCATTTGGATGGTGAGGCTCAGGATTGGTGGTTTCATGGGATGGTTACACTTGGACACTCCACAGTGATGACATATGCCAAGTTCACCAGGAGATTGATGGAGCGATTTGATCGGAGGGATCCAGATCAACATTTTGTTGAGCTGATGAGGCTCAAACAGACAGGGAGCCTAGAGACCTACATTGCAAATTTCTTGAGGGTCTCAGTGATGATGCCAGATCTATCCACGACACGGAGGATCTATATGTATGTTGAGGGGTTAGCAGAGCCACCACAGGGTTTAGTCCGTTCCACTAGACTAGCCACACTCTAGGATGCTATTAGCAGCACTCGGGACTTACAGGATGTCTTACCTAGAACCCGAACACCTTACCCCCAGAGACAGACTTTCCAGTCTAAGGGGAAGGATGTGAGGATTCCACCTCCAAAGGGGAATCCAGGACGAGCACAGATTGATGATGATGCCAGGAGGGAGCTGAAGGAGAAGCGGTTATGCTTCACCTGTTAGGAGCCGTGGGCACCAGGACATAGATGTGCTACTGGCAAAGCACATTTTATTGAGGTCTTCTCTAAGAGCAGTGGGGAAGAGGATGATGAGGGTGATGTGGAGGCAGGAGGTAATCATGTCGTGCAGGGACCTTTGCCACCCCCACTGCCAGCAGCAGGTGGTGCATCTTTTGCACCTGTTGACCACTAGAGTGGCACCTGATGATTATATGAAGACTCCATGCCCAAGGATGATCCAGAGGACACTTGTACCATCAGATGTCATCAATCAACAGAGTTTTTTAACTCTACTTCTATCTTCTCATCATCTTTCTTGTACCCAAATTCCACACCCTGCGGGGATTGTAATAAGTGATACTGTAATGATGAGTTTTTTTTTTTATTTGTCACAGGCCAGGATGTGACCTCGATCAGCAAACGAGTTACACTTGGAGTGTTTTTTTTATCCGAATTATCCCTTCTTTTTCAGAGGCGGTAATTCTGGATTTTTTCACTCATTTTTTAACCCCAAAGCCAGTCGGTGACGATTTGAAGATTTTGGGACCCTGACCATCTTAGTGTCTAGAGTCGATGTATATTACCATACTTAGATCACACAAAAGTGTTCGTGGAATTTGGCTAGGTCTAAGTGGATTTTTTAATAATTAAAATCTCCCGACACGAGGGTATTTTTTAATTATTTCTGAATGGCATAAATAAGTGGCCTTAGGAAATGTCTGGGGCGTTATGACTACTCGAAATTCATCTCAGAGGCCAGCATTATCCTAGAACCCACTTTGGGGTCAAAAAATGACTTAGAGTCCCTCAAAAGCCGATTTTTCAAGTGACAGTAGCAAAAATGAAGGAAAAATTCAAAAAAACGAATAATTGGAAAAATTTATAAATTTTTCGAAAGTCAAAATAAGTCAAATTTTGACATGGAAATTAGGTGGAGAGTCAAGGGTGATGTGGCAAGCATGTGGGACCCACCTCATAAGGTACAACAGGCTCAAGTCAAAAGTTTCAAGTCAAAGTCAAAGGGGCCCACAATGAGCTCTCATGAGAGCTCTCATGAGAAGTATGTACAAGCAAATATATGAAGTGACTTTGATTTAATTTAAATCAAATGTTAATTAAAGTCTAAGGTGAAAAAGTTAAAAGAACTTGGAGGGACCCCATATAATTATAGCCTATGCATTAGTTTGATAAAAGGCACATGATAAAAGAAGCTTCCACGTACAGCTACAGCAAAGGAATATCCACATTAGTCAAAGATATCTCCACGCAGCAAAAGAAAATCAGCATAGACTTTGATGGAATGTTAAGTAAGGTTAACTCAAGTATTCGTGAGGACTGTCTACGCATTAAACTCCACTTAGCCTCCACGCTGCCAGCTAAAAAGGTACCTACAGCAGTCAATGCAAACCAGCAAGAGACAATACGCAGTGGTCATTTAAATGAGGATTTATCACAGCAATCAAAACTTTGGTTTGGTGGCAGTTTACGCCAACAAATTGATAGGAGTTAAACTCCTCCTTATCTCCACTCATACTCACACCTGGCAGCAAAAATATGGCACGAGAAACACGCACAGCAGATCAACCTCTACGCTGGCTGCTATACACAGATTTGATTGGCAGCATTGTTATTTGGTTGCAGATGTGTCAAATCACAGGTTTTAGTTGAAGATTTGGGTGGGAGTTTGTCTCCCATTTACTTTAGTTATATATGCACTTAGCAGCCATAAAGAATATGTGCCAACAGTTGGATGAACGCTGATTCTCGAGGGAGATATACACAGCCAGTTAGGGAGCAGTTTACAACAGTGACCTCCAGCACTTGGACAGTTCTTGCAACCACTTGCAAATTCATTTTTGCTTTGGGATCTTCACCCTTCCACTTGTCACTTGCACTCCCATTGGGATCATCTCCCATTTTCTTATTTATATGAGTCTTGAGGTCTCATTTAGGACAGATAGAACGAGCTGTTGGGCTTGCAGAGACTCTGCTGGATTTTGTACTCATCTTTCATATAAATAAATAAAAGTCTTTGGGGTTACTAGCTTCTCTTGTGGTGCACTCTTTGGTTGATGAGGTATATCTGTGTCATTTGATGTTATTATTCATTTGATTTTACATTGCTATCTAGTTGTTTTTTTTTTTTGCATTTGCCTGAAGGCATTATTGTCTAGGGAGGAGAGATTTGCAGCTATCTCAAATCTCCTTTGGGCTTGGT
>APFE030641745.1:0-66889 GCA_000404065.3 Pinus taeda | reverse complement strand
CTGTCCTAACCCGGCACCACTGAGCATGCTTCTTGCCCTTTCCATCAACGTCTTGTTCATTCTTTCTGTGACTCCATTTTGCTGAGGTGTATATGGAGTAGTCTTATGCCGTGCTATACCACACTTCTTACAAAAATTTTCAAATTCCTTGCTGCAGAATTCTCCACCATTATCTGTCCTCAGCACCTTTATCTTCTTCTCTGTCTGATTTTCCACCAGAGCCTTAAATTCTTTAAACTTATCAAAGACGTCAGATTTCTTCTTAAGGAAATATATCAATGTATTTGTTGAGAAGTCATCTATAAATGATACATAGTACACAGAATTACCCAATGATGGAACTTTCACAGGTCCAAACACATCATTGTGCACAAGCTCTAATATTTGTTTCGTCCTCTTACCACCAGAGGGGAAGCTCACACGATTCTGCTTCCCATATACACAATTTTCACAAAAATCAAAATCCAGAGAGCTAGTACTCATACCTTCTACCATACCTTTACCATGAAGTATTCAAAGGCCCTTCTCTCCAACATGTCCAAGCCTTTGATGCCACAGCATTGTCTTATCTCCAGAAACCACTAGATTTTCTGCTCCATTTTTAGGAACCATAGAACTATTGCACCATCAACAATAGTGCTACCTTGCAGCTTGTACATAGTTCCAATCTAAACTCCCCGCATCAATACCAGTGCTCCTCAAACCATCTTGCAGGTATCCTTCTCGAACACTGTCTTTACACCTGCATCATCCAACTTGCTTACAGAAATCATATTTCTGGCCAACACAGGAATATGTAGAACACCTGGAAGGGTTCTAACCCTTCCACCTTGCAACTTCAACTTTACTTTTCCGTGACCAATGATTCTAGCCTTCCTATCATCTCCTAAGAAGACATTACCACCATCGTATTTCTCATACTCGCAGAACCACTCTCTATGGAGAGTGAAGTGAAAGGATGCACCTGAGTCACTCAACCATGCCTCATGATCTACATGTGTACTTGAAGAAGCTAAGTACACATCCCAACCTTCATCTGAGGTGGTTTTCGCCTCTATAGAAGGAGCATCATCAGATCCCTTTCCTTTATCAAGAGCTTTAGATTTGCAATCCCTTCTGAAGTGCCCTTCCTTTCCGCATTTCCAGCACACCACCTTTATAGGTTTTCCTGGAGATTTAGATCTCCCTCTAGATTTAGATCTCCCATCGATGACTTATTTTTGTTTCTGTTCTGGGACCATCCTCGTACAGACAAGGCATCACCATTCTGGTTGTCCATATTTTTCCGTCTCATCTCCTCCGTCAGCAAGGCTGAGACTGTTTCATCAAACTGCAAAGCAGTTGCATTGCTACCTATTGCAATAACCAGACTATCCCACGAGTCTGGTAGAGAACACAACAAACTGATGCACTTATCTTCATCTAAAATTTTAATATCAACAGATAATAACTGACTTACCACAGTATTAAACGCATTCAGGTGCTCTGTCACGGAGTCTCCATCTTTCATCCTCAGGTTATACAGCTTTTTCCGCAGGAACAGTTTATTCACCAGAGACTTAGATTGGTACAAAATCCCTAACTTGTCGCACAAAGCCTTCGCCGTAGCTTCCCCTGATACATTCAACAACACTGAATCTGAGACACACAATCGTATTATGCTCTTTGCCTTCCGATCCAACTTCTTCCATTCTTCATCGGTCACTCCCGTTGGTTTAGGACCCAGATCTACCACGATCCACTGATCTTTATCCACCAACAGATCCTCCATCTTGAGTTTCCACAACTCAAAAATCTGACCATTGAACTTCTCAATCTCTATCTTTCCTCTACTCGCCATCTTCTTTCACCACCAGAATCGATCTCGCAGATCTCCCACTGAACGGGGTCTACCATAGGCCCGAGCAAAACCCCTCAGCGACAAAGGCGTCCCCTTAAAGCCAAAATAGCTTCGATACCAAATGTAGGTTTTAAACCCGTACAGAAATTACTTGCATACGAATTCTAAATCATAAAACAATAAACAATGCGAGAGCATAACACACAGAAAACACATATGCACAGAAATTTTCCCCTGGATCCCAAAACTGGGACTACCAACTTGATTTTTCATTATATTCCTTTCAGTGTTACAATACATATTTATACATGCCGAAGCATCCAATACCATGGACCGAAAAACCATCACGTCTCATACCATGGACCAAAAAACCATCGAATCCACTACCATGGACCAAAAACCATCGCGTCCAAAAAACATGTGCGAAAATCATCCACAAAACCATAGGTGGGTCCGCCCAACCTAACATAGGGTCCAAAATCAAATTTTTCTGGGGTGCTGCCTCGGACCCCATAAAGTGGGGTTACGGGTACCCCTCAAACCCCCTGTTAACTATGTGGAAAGAATATAACACAACCCAACAAAATTTATGTCCAAATATTTCCCTATGGGATATTTTGTAAACTCCTATAAATACTTACTAAAGAGATGTATTATTGTTGGCTGGTGAATATAATTCTGGACCTGCGCGGTATGTTTTTAAGCACTCTTCAGAAATAAAAATTGCTAGAATGCTTTGTTGGTGAACTTACTGTTGTGGAATCGATGGCAATATGATATATTGAAGGATTCGTGTGTTAACGCATGGATCAATAAGTCTTCTGTACTCTTATTTTTACTGTATTTGTGTCTTGCTTATCATCTAAATATCATGTTCTAAGTTACATGAAAGAAGAATAACCCAGAATTTACTTTGTTGTACTCTGAGTTCAATTCCTGTAATTTTTTATGTTTTCCACAGGACTAGCATAGGCAAGAATTCTTGATTGGTCTTGTCTCCCTAGTTCTTTCACTCTAAACATCATCAATGAATTCTTAACTGCTCCCTGAAATGTTTTTACAATTTCCCTCTGTTAATATAATGAAAGATTCTTAATTGCCTTTCATTTCTTGACTTCAGCTCATCTTATTTCAGCTTCAAAGTTGTACTGTGCTTAATTATCCTGCCCCGTAATTGCCTTGTTGCCAAAGAAACCATCCCAGAGGTTCATTTCCATTAGAATCCATTAACCCAATGGTCTGAACTTCCCTCAACTTACTGCACTATTCTATTGAATGTCACCTTCCAAACACCAAACAAAAACTTGTGCTTCATAACTAGCCTAAGATACTCCAAAACAAAGCTAAATTACAAAGAGAGAGCCCTCTCTGGTTGTAGGTAGGCTAGGACCTGCAGCCAAAAGATTGGTTAATGGTTACCTCAGCCGTATTCCCTCCTAGAGCCAGGGAACAACCTGAGTGATAACATCATTGGCGACTCCACTGGGGACCTGAATCAAGAAAGGGTTAGTTTCCCTGCTTTAAACATATTCAAGCAAAAATACCAAAAAGAGATTTAGAAGCTGGCTCCAAAGAAGAAAACTCAATATACAATATCAAATCCTAATCCAAATCCCCCAGCTATTTTTGAAAATCCTAATTTGATTCCTAAGACCCTTAAGAAAAAAGAAGAACAAGAAAAATCTGTTGATTCAAACCTTCAAACTTTTCGGCAGAATTATATCCCAACTCCTGCTAAAGCTTCATTCCATCCTCACATTACTCTTACTTCCCTTAGTTCTTCATCCACTTCTCAAAGCACCTTCTCCACTCCTCCATCTACTGCACATATTTCTTCCTCTGTCCCTGTTGTTCCAGCTGTCCCATTTCCTCCTGTTCCCCCATTCATCCCTGTAAATATGGCCAACCGTTATGCACCTTTGCAGTTGCCTTCCAATCCAGGGGCTATGCTGCAAGACTATCAAATCAAGATCACTTATTTTTATGGTGATGGTTCTTATACAACCCAACAACACACAAAGAAGATGCAGGATTATTTTGAAAACTATGAGATTGATGATGATGATGATGTAATAATGAAGATCTTTGTTCAAAGTCTAACTGGTGATGTGAGAACCTGGTTTAGGACACTTGCTGCAAACTCTATAGCCAACCCTAAGGCCCTATATCAAGCCTTTTTGAATAGATGGGAAAAGAAGAAAGACCCTTTACACATACTAACTGAATATGATAATTTAAAAGGGAGTCCACAAGAAACTGTCCAAGACTATTGTGCTAGGTTCAACAATGTATACAACGCCATCCCACAAAACCTTAGACCTCTACCTGACTTAGCCTTGATCAAATTCCCTGACGGATTTGATCCTGACATGGCATGTCAGTTGAGGGAAAGAGCTCCTCCCTGCCTAGCAGACATGCAGAATATAGTTGTTAGTGTAGAAGGAAACTTGATTGCCAAACGAAATCGGGCTACAACTGAAAGAAGAACAACATTCAAAGAAGAACCTTCAGCATTTGAGAAGAAGCTGGATGTTATCATCAAAGGCATGGATAGATTGGGAGATAGGGTAGATACTATTGAGAGAAAATCATCTTGGGAAGGTCAAACAAGTAACACAGCCAGGAATCCAAATTTTAGAAAAAAATCAAAATCCTACTCCTGGAAGGACTAGCCCTGATCAGAACATTAGACCCCCATTTCAAGAGAATTATGTAGAGGCCTCAACCTCTAGTGAACCAACAAAGGAACGTCACATTAACTTAATGGGTTTGGATAGTGAACAACAAATTTTTCTAACCCAAGATGACCAAGAGGCCCTCGAATTCAACCAATTTCAAACCAAATCCAGAGAGTCATTTGATTTCAGGGAAGGGTATGATGCAACAGTCTATGAGGTTCATAAAAAATATAAATTGAGAAGTAGAACAATAGATGTGCCTGAACCTGCCAAGCTGAAAGATACTAAACAACCTAAGAGAACAAATGATAAAGCTATCGCAACAGAATCCTCTGATAAAACAGATCCAAAAGAAGTCACTGTGGAAGATGTATCAGATTTACAACCTTCAGGGAACCACTCATTCACATCCCATTCTCCAACAGAAGCTTTGAATAACCCTAGTGAAAATAATTTCAAATCAGATGTACCTTATAACAGCACTCATAATCAAGAGAAGGTCAACAAAAACTCAGCTGAAAAAGAAAAGTTTGCTGCCCAAAATATAAATATTCAGATAGAAAAACCTTTTAACTTAGAAACAGAAATTGGCAAGTTAAAAATATCCATTCCTTTCCCTGAATTGGCCAAACATGAAGTTTATAGACAGCAAATCCATAGGTCACTCCAGATATCAGAGAATAGGGATGCAGTCAACGTATTGGATGGTCAACCAGAACTGATTTTTGGTCTGGAAGTCAATGGTAAATCAGTAGATGGAGGAGTGCCTCCATTCTATGTGAGCTTAAACATTCATGACAAAGTGTTGCACAATGCAATGTTTGATTCAGGAGCTTCCCATAATCTAATGCCCAAATCCATGATGGAAAAGCTAGACCTAGATATCACAAGGCCCTATAAAGACTTATTCTCATTTGATTCTAGCCAGGTCATGTGTCTAGGCCTAATCAAATACCTTTGTGTATCTTTAGTCCAATATCCAGCCAAAACAATGTTGATGGATGTGGTGGTAGCTGATATCCCACCCAAGTATGGTATTCTCTTGTCCAGATCTTGGGGTGCAAAACTCCAAGGATCTTTGCAACTAGACATGTACTATGCCACGATTGCAGTCTTTGGCCAGCCAAAGAGATTATACCGGGAAAAATTGATGAAATATGTGGTTAGCAATCAAGACAAACCCCAAAACTTCCCCATCTATTCCATTCACTCTGACATGGATTCATTTATCTTATAGAATGTTGACATGTGCTCCAAACCTGAGGCCAAGCTCCTAGAAACAATACCAACAATGAGCATGAATGAACAATCTAGTGACCAGCACCAAAAAATTGTTGATGAGATTGAAGTAACAAGTGAAACTGATATATCAAACCAGCTACAAGGTCCAAGCTCATTGCCCAATAAACAAGTCCCCAGGACTATTGAGACAAGTGTTAATCAATAAATTTTATGGTACTTAGAGTTTGATGAGTCAGTGAATAAATTAGGAGCAGGGGCAGAGGTTTGGATACACAACATACAAAATGACCATGCTCAAGGTCATGCATATAGGCTAAACTTCAAATGCACAAACAATATGGCTGAATATGAAGCGCTTTTACTGGGGCTCAAACAAATTAGAAGTCTAGGGGTCACCAAAATTTCAATTCTAGGAGACTCAGATTTGGTAATACAATAGATAAATGAAACTTTGTCACAAATTATCCAAGGCTAAGGGCTTATACAGGTGCAGCTATGGAAATAATAAACACCTTCCTGGAATCAGAACTCACTAAAATTCCAAGAAAACACAACCTACATGCACATAGTTTGGCAACCTTTTCCAGCACTTGTAAACTGCCTTTTGAGCCAAATCATCACTTCAATGCTGAGATCAAACACAGACCTGCTGTCCCAGACAATGTAAAAAATTGGCAAGTGTTTGAAAATGACACCCAAATCAACAACTTCCTGACTTTATAAGAAGAATTTTCAAGCATAAACATAGACACAAGCACTGTTGATGATCGACAACAAATTGACAAAGTTGAGCCAAATATATCAGCTAAAGCAGCAAATGTGCTTTTGAATCCAACAACTTTTAATCACAAAAAGTTACAAGAATTGAAAGAAATGAATTTCGATAAAATGATTGAGGAAGAAACCGAAGTAATTGAGCTGAAGGACAATGTCCTACCCATAGGCCTAACTCCCTTAGAAGATATATTTGATTCAAATGACATCCCAAGAAAACCAAAAATGCAACCACTGAATGCAGAAATTGAGGACTACAATATTGGAACCATAGAAAATCCCAGAATGGTAAAACTGTCCAAAACTTTGTCTACTGATAAAAAACTCAAATACATCGAGTTGTTTAAAGAGTTCCAAGATATTTTTGCATGGAGCTATGAGGACCTCAAATCCTATGACACATCCATTATCCAACATACAATACCCTTGAAAGAAAATAAAAAACCTTTTAAACAAAAGCTTAGAAGGGTCAATCCTGTTCTCCTTCCCCTGATTGAAAAAGAAGTTAAACGAATGTCTGAATCCAGAACCATTGCACCCATTAGATTCTCTGAATGGATTTCAAATCTAGTACCCACTAGAAAGAAAACTGGAGAGATAAGGCTTTGTGTTGACCTAAGAAATTTGAATAAGGTCTCTCCCAAAGATCACTACCCTTTACCAAAAATGGATCATATCCTACAAAGGGTAGTGGGGGCTTCAATGATTTCATTATTAGATGGCTTCTTAGGATTTAATCAGATTTTGGTTCACCCAGATGATCACGACAAAACTGCCTTCAGAACACCTTGGGGAACCTTTAAATATGTCAAAATGCCTTTCGGACTTAAGAATGGAGGAGCCACATTTCAGAGGGCAATGGACATAGCTTTTGCAAAAGAGATCCATGAATTTTTAGTAGTATACCTTGATGATCTTACTTCTTTTTCAAAATCAGACCAAGAACATTTAGAACATCTCAGACAAGTGTTCCTAATTTGTAGAAAATATGGCATATCATTGAACCTGAAGAGATCACTCTTTGGCCTAGACGAAGGGAAACTCCTAGGTCACATAATTTCTAAAGATGGAATAAGAATAGATCCAGACAAAATTCAGGCTATCCTTCAAGTCCCTCATCCAAGAAACATCAAAGAATTACAAGCCTTTCTAGGAAAAATCAATTTCCTAAGAAGATTCATTCCTAATTTGGCCAAACTGATTAGACAGTTGAACAATATGCTAAAGAAAGACTCTAAAGTCAAATGGACAATAGAAGCCAGACAAACCTTTAAGGAAATCAAAATAGCTTTGACAAGAACACATGTTCTTACAAGTCCCAGGTTTGATAAAGACTTTATAATCTTTTCCTTTGTATTTGAGCATACTATTGCTGCTGTCCTATTACAAAAAGATGACTTAGGATGTGAGAAACCCATTGCATTTTTCAGCAAAGCACTCAGAGATGCGCCACTCAAATACCAAATCATGGAGAAGCAGGCATATGCTCTTGTCAAGGTCATAAAAGATTTCAGAATTTATATCTTGTACTCTCACATAATTGCCTATGTTCCAAATGCAGTGGTTAAAGATATTCTCACTCAAGACGGAATTGAAGGTAAAAGGGGCAAATGGATAGCCAACATTTTAGAATATGAAATTGAGATAAAGCCAGCAAAACTCATAAAAGGACAAGGGCTAGCCAAATTACTAACTGAAGCCAACTTTCAAGCCCTAGACATCAATGAACTAGATAACGAGCAGGAGATGGCAACTCCACAGATTAACCAAGCCTTTTTACAATCACCTTGGTACACTGATATATGTTTTGTATTATTAAAACTGCAAGCTCCTCCAGGGTTATCCAGAACCAAAAAGAGATTCTTGAAAATGAAAGCTTCAAAGTTTTGTATCATAGATAATGTGTTGTTTTCTAAAAATCATGAAGGTATTTTGCATAACTGCCTAACTTTGGATGAAACTGACCAAGTCCTCAAGGAATTTCATGCAGGAGATTGTGGTGGACATTTGTATTGGAAATATCAACAGCTGATAAAATCCTAAAGGCTGGATTTTATTGGCCTCCCCTGTTTGCTGATGTGAAAAAATTTGTGATGTCTTGCCATAAATGCCAAATCTTTGAAGGCAAGAAAAAGCTGTTGCCCTTGCCCCTCAAACCCATTTCAACTGAAAGGCCATTCCAACAATGGGGTTTGGACTTCATTGGGGAGATCCACCCTTCATCTTCTGGCCAGCAGAGATGCATTTTGACAGCCACAGATTACTTTACCAAGTAGATAGAGGCCATCCCTTGTAGGCAATCCAATGACTCAATCATCATCCAATCCCTAGAAACCAATATCCTATCTAGATTTGGTTTTCGAGAAAAGATCATTAAAGGCAATGCAGCTGCATTTAAATCCAAAAGAATGATCTTTTTTTGCCACAAATATCACATTACCTTGGGTCACTCCACACCCTACTACCCTCAAGGTAATGGTCTTGCTGAATCCTCCAATAAAACCCTCATCAACATCATCAAAAAATTCCTAGAAGAAATAGAAAGAATTGGCACAAAAAACTTGTGAATGCACTATGGGCAGACAGGTTGACTTCAAAAAGGTCCAATGGAACAAGTCCATATGAATTAGTGTATGGTCTAGAGGCTGTTTTCCCCTCCTCTTTAGGAATCCCTCTGATCAAGTTGCTGCAAGAGATACAAGCAGAGCCTAATGATATTCACAGTAGGATCAATCAAACTATTCACTTACAGCAGACAAGAGAAGAAGTATATCACAGAACTCAGGTGCCACAAGACAAACTCAAGAAGATCTTTGATAAAAGAACAAAAGCTGAAGACTTCTTCATAGGAAATAAAGTGATAAAATGGGACTCCGGGAGGGAAGATAAAGGGAAACATGGGAAATTTGATTTTCTTTCGAAGGGACCATTTGTTATTCAGGCTGTACAAGGTAACAACACCTATTTCTTGAAGAGTTTAGATGGCAGAAATACTGAAGAAGGCCCAGTAAATGGGCGAGTGCTCAAGCAATATTTTGATCCCCTTTGATCAAAATAACACCACTGCATATTGTACATAAATATTTGTATTTCCAACAGTTTTCATTTACAGCCATTGAGTAAGGAACGAGATGCAACAAATTTTGAGGTAAAGTCAAGGAATTACACCATGTTTGGTGTATATTTTGAATTTACCACAGGAAATCAAAAGGAAAAAACTTGGGAAGTATAAAGATGTTAATAAGCACTCAGACAAACCAGCAAAGACAGAGTTGTAATTTCACACAGATCAGCTTAAAAAGGTACTGCATACAGGTTACAAAGATTCAGATCAATGGTCTCCAAGACAAGGAAGTTTCAGACTACAGAAAAAATTGAAAAATAAGGCAATCTGACTTGTTGTTCTTGGCCTTTCACCAGGAAAAGCCATCCCCAAGTGGGGCCACTATTAGGTTCCTATACCAATAGGTTTCATTTTTCATGATTGACTATGGAAGTGCCAAATATGTTCATCCTTGCATGCTGCAGAGGTTCCATATTTTGTATACAGACAAAGAAAATTAAAAAATGTAAAGAGGGTATGCCTTAAAAGAATAATCAAAAGGCAAGAAAATGAACTGGTCAGAAAAAATAGCAAAAATGAACCCCAAACAAAGAGACCAAGAAAGTGGCCAGTCAAAATGCCACTGCTATCTTATTTTTCAAGTCCACAATGTGAAGACGTTGCTGCTTTTCACACTTGATGGATGGCCGAACAGTTCAATCTAGACCATTCCATATTTAAATTTGCTATTGTAGAATAGAGAATGAATATCTGTCCAAACAGTTCAAGCTTCGAAGATGAGTAGATAGGTAGAGAAATTAAGGAGCCAACCTGCTTAATCTAGGCCCTTGGAAGAGATAAGGGTACATTTAGATAGGACGGTAGTAAAAAGAAAAGAAGACAATCAGGGTTTGCCAATTCAAGTGCACCCAATCCAAAGGAAGAAAAAATGCTAGGTGTATTAGGCTGGGTAGGCAGTTTGATGTTGCAGAAGCAAGGTTATAATTACCTTTTGTCTTGTCAAGGAGGAATCATCTCATCAATGACACTGGTACCATAGCAGTTATTGGGTTGCATGACTAATTCCCCTTCATTCCCCCAAAGATCACTTACTAACATCCCCTGAAGGACCTTGGGATCTGCCCAATAGTCCTTTTTACTCTATTTTTTGTAAAATGCTAAGTGAAACTCTGAGTTTACTTAGTGGAAAGGAAGCCACATTTCTTGTGTAAAAATCATCATTCTAAACTCCTTCCATTTCCCTATGCCTAAGTTTTCATTCTATAAACTTAGCATTCATCCATTCAGTTTCAATCCATAAACTCATATTAACCTCTAACTCTATTATTTAGTTCCCTTAAATATTTCCCCATCCCTATTACCCAAAAACTATATAAATAACCCAAAATATAGATATCCCCACCCCTTGGCACTATAGCCATACAATACAAAGTAGGGGAATACTGGGTCCATTTGGGGCCTTGGTATTAGCCCTTCCGCATCTAAAACATTCGGGATTAATCTAACATTTGGTTAGATTAATAGCCACGATGACCCCCCCCACACAAACCATATTATACAAACCCCACGCATACATTTCATTTGGGTTTTGTTTAATATTCGGTTAAATGAATAACCATAACCCTGGTGCAAACATTAAACCTATAACCCAAGGTCTGAACCCGCCCGAAACCATACAAAGATTAAGGTTTATCGTGTGCGCTCCTGTGGTAAGTCTCGATTATATCGCCCTCTCGTGCACCGTCGGATTGCCTCCCGAAGATCTGACGGTCCTAATCAATATCGGACGCGCCTCATTGACGGTACATTAGTACCCGATGGTCGACGGTTTCACCGTCATACACAAGGACACCTGTCGTCCTCCTATTGCATCGGGACGCCTCTGAAAATTACTGCTCCCATACCAAAGGCGGTCCGATGGAAACCGCTTATGCTCTGCCCTTCCGCCTGCATCGGCGCGTGATGTTGCATCTACGTCACCTGCCACTACCCTGTACCTACGCCACATCATCCGCTGACATCACTGCCCCGCCACTGTGTCATGTGCCACATCATCATCCACGTCAACTTCCACATCATCCTCCGTACCCGCTACGTGACAAAAAAGACATCATGATCACGTCATCCCAGAAAAGCACCAAAAGCGGTAAAATGTCCAAAATTTGTTGAAAATGTTGCGAAAACGACTATTTTTCGATTATTTCTATTTTCACACCCGCAAACAACGTTGCATGCACCTTCACGAGCAAATCGCCTCCGGAGCTTGTAAAATCGATCAACCTGCAATTCGACTCCATAGCACGGCCCCGCAGCTTGAGCTGCACCTGCTAAGTGCCCTCCGCGCCTTAAAAAACAGGTATTTAGCCATTTTTGCCTGAAAACCCTGTTTCGTTCATAATTCGCTATTTAAATTGCCAAAAGCACCTGTAATTTACATCCAAATGTACTCTTACCTGTCACTTACCACCTTGTAAGCACTGTCTGATCTAAGGATTCGAAGCAAACCTGCAAGTTTAAGCCCATATCCTCTAGAATCTGGCCATTACAATACACTTTGTTCCCGTTTTCGCCCGTAGAGACTCCAAAACTGCCCAAGCTTTGAATTAAAGTGGTTAAGCACTCTATGATTTCTATTTTATCCTGTTTTACCAAAAAGGAATTCTTCCACTTTCAGTTCCCTCTGCTAACTGTCTCTCCTTCAGTTGAGAAATCAATCTGAGTTTCCTTTTCATTTTTACTCTATGAGTCTGGCGAATGTGTTCAAAAAACCTGTCTAAATTCTGCAAAATTGTTGTTTGACAATAAACTGTACACTATGAGGTCAGTGCCAAATAAGAAACAGTCTCCAGCATCTTGACAATAGCCTTAGAGCCTGGCTCCTGTCACCTGTTGCTGCTTACACCTGTATTGTAATCAAAACACAAACATTATAAACATGGAGGCTCCAATGGCTCTCAACATTCCTCCCACGAATGATCCACACATGGATTTAGAGTGGTTACCTTTGGCAGAAAGAGACTTCCAAATCAGGAATATGATGGGCCTTAGGTCTCACCTTAAAACTGTTTGTCACTTCAGAAACAATTACAGGAATAACACTGATATCCTGGGAATCTGGAAATCTAGTATGCCCATCTACTACGTCCCATCAGTCAATGTGCTTCCTGACTTCATTCATCTGTGTCATGCAAACTATGACCCCACTCAGAGAGCAATCCTCACTCCAGATGGGTCTGTGCTATTCTATATCACTCCTCAATCTATAAATGAAATGCTGAACTGTGAGCCACCTCAGCCTCTGGTTCCTCTTACAATGAAGCACTTACTCGATCAGGGTGCAAAGCTCTCTAGTTCAGAAATATCGAGGGTAGGTCAGTTATTTATGGAACCACAGTGCCAGGCTGATCATCCTCCACCCTACCATCAAGTCTCATTTAATGAAACAGGCAAACTCCTGGTAGATATGATTTCCTACATTCTAGGATGCAAGACAGGAGAATTTGTGGATGAAACTGTGTTTCTGTTATTAACCATGTTCACTAAAGGATAGCCCCTTGCTATCATGTATGACTATGCCACCTTCATAGCAAACAAAATACATGAGCAATTCATGATGATGGAGAGAGAAAGAGTGTTCAAGTATACCTCCTACATTTACCATCTGCTGCTATACTATCACCCTGATAGTTTCAAAGTTTCTCTCAAGAGACTGGACTCGAAAGGAGAAAGAAGATCTGTTATCTTCTAGACCTCAGTTTTCCATGAAGTCCACTACTCTTCCTACACATATTGTGAGTTTGTTGACATGTTTATCTACCCAGCCACTTTCCTATTGATGATGACTCCTCCTGGCAGACTTACTATTGAAATGCAAAGAATCCTACATCTTTCAAAGGGCTACAGCATTGGTGATTAGTATTTCTTCCAAAACCACACAGTGATCAGAATTTATGGGTGTGAGTTGCCTCCCTATAAGCTGCCCAGATATGTCCCAATGAGACTATTTGCCTTGGAATATTTTACGCAATTCAGTAGTGCAGATTTGACTCATTTTCATGGGAAAAACAAGAAAGCACAACTTAAAATCAGACATCAATTGGGGCCCTCTATTTTCAATAAAAGGGAAGAAGCCTGGAAGGATGCAGACAATATGCTAAGGGAAGAGCTCATGTTGAAACAAAGTTTCTTTTGTGCACCATATGACCTTGAACACTTCATAAGTCTTAGAATAATCAAACACAGGCTTTCAGGATATGTGCACCAGCCAATCCCCCACATTGAACAATATGCTAATCAACAAGAATGGGTAGAGGGCACATTAGATGATGAAGAGCTTACTGAAGAAGAAAGATTAGAAAAAGATATGAAAGACCATGAGAAAAGAATTGACCTAGAATATGTTGCATAGGTCACCTTCATACAGCCTCAACATATTGGAGCAAGAACATCAGCTGCTACACCTCCACAACAACAAGCTAAAGAGGCCATTTCATCTGTAGGGAAGGGCAAAGAAATTGAACATTCAAAATAGCAAAGTACAATGGAAGAGCAGCCATCCACAAATCAAGAAAAGGGCTAAGAACAAGTCCCTTCAACGCAACAAAAGGCAGTCGAGATCCTTGTATTGTAAACCCCTCATAATGAGGAAAGATTTAAAAAGAGGGACAAAATGGAAGAAACACCTACAGGTGCATCGACCGACGAACAAGGTGAGAAAAGACAAAGGCTAAACCCTTATTCAGAGGAGGAAATTATTGAGGAAACTACAGGCAATATCATAGGTGAGGGGACTTCTGAACAACAGATCCCTCCTATTTTGGAAACATCGGCCAACTCCTTTCAGCAGGAGCAAGAGAAACAACCAGTTTGGGAGGTTTCATCCTCCAAATAGCAGACCAGGCAGGGCTCAGATATCAAACAAGCGTTCACTGAGATCAAAGCTAGAAATGAGCCAATAAGGTTTCAGCTTTACAATCAATTGATGAGAATGGCACCAACAAATCAACAAAGACTGATGGCAACATATGACATGCAAGCAGGGAAGATGACTCTTAGTCATTTCAGACCTAATATACAGTAGCCACAGTCAGTTGCAGACTACATTAGAACCAACTTGGAGGTCTTGGCCAAAGACATCCATCTAATAGACCAAATTGAATTGCATAAGCAGGATGGAGAAATGGTTTACTCCACACTTGTAGATAAGGCTCTAATGGCCCATAGATTGCATAATTCTTTGTATAATACTTCTGCCCAACTAGAGATGGATAAAGCCTCCTCATTGGCCAAGGATAATAGGATAAAATCCTTGGAAGAGATTATTATAGATTTGGGACATGATCCCAAAGATCAGAAAAAAGGAGGAAGACATAGCAGCCCTGAGAAAACAAATGAAGCTGCCAGCTACCGTCCATCCTCAAACTACAGAGGTGGTGCAACAACAGGAAGTAGAGGATGTGGTCAGCTTGCTTATGAGGATGAATGACAGGCTGTTAGACACAGAAAAAGAATTGGAAGAGGCTCAACAAGGGAAACATCCAGAGTTCGCCCCTCAGCCACCCCAAATAGCTCCAATAATCACAGCTCCTCCTACAATAGTCACTACAGCAGCACCTCCCCTGCATCCATATTTAGCAGTAGGTGCCCCATCTTCAGCAGCAGGTGCCTCAACTTCAGCAGCAACTACAATAGTAGCATTGCAAGAGGCCAGCTTGAGCATGGAAGCTATGATGAAAGAAATTAAGGCTATGGAATTACAGATGGCAAAAATGAAGGAGACCAAGGAAAATCTAGCCAAGATTGAGGCTAGTTATGATAAATCAAAGATGACAGTTGCCGAGAAGACCAGGGAAGTAAAGGCCCTAGAGAACAAGATAAAGGCCTTGGAGAAGGATCTCACTCTCCATAGAACCCTGACTGATATAAAAACAATTTTGTGGGATAAGATTGGAAAAGCTATTCTTGATCAATGGACAACAATACAATCTATTTTTGACCAGATAGAATTGATGGCAGTAGCTCAATATGAAACTCAAAAGACCAGAGCATTATTGGCAGATAAGCCTGAGAAAGCTAATCAATTGATTCATTTTTTGAATACTCGTACTAGTGAGCAGCTAGCAGCTCTAAACATTCAGAATAGGACAGAGACTATTGTAAGAGTCAAGAAGGAACTGACCATGAGAAATTTTGTTCAAACTATAGACAAAAAGTGTCAGGAAATGCAGACATAGGTGCACGCCTTCAGACAGAAAATTTTAATATTACAGAGCAGAGGTTTACCCAGTCTGGTCACTAGCACTGGAAAGCTATTAAAATAGGAACAATATGCATACATGCTAAATACTTATGTGCAAAAACAGATTACAACATCATCAAGTGGCTCAGAAGAAACATTGCCTCCCTCTGGACAAAGCTTGTATGTTAAACTAGAAGACTTGTTTTACATTGAGCATGAGATAGCACATCTCTTTCCAGTCTGGCCAAATTATTACACATACACTGAAGCTAATGAGACATTATTTAAATTAAGAAAACATCAATTACCAACATATCAGTGGTGGCAAAGCCTGCTTGATATCCTAAAGTAGTTTTGATTCTCTTCTCATAAATTTTCTGCATAACGAGTGAATTCTATTATATGGCTATGCTATCGAAAATTCAAATCGACAGTGGATGAAATGAGCGCTAAAAAGCATTCAAACAAACTCAAACACAGGTGGCAAAGAATAGCATGACAGGAAAACACATCAGCAAAGCATTCATCAACCGACTAACAAGGTCAAAGAGTCAACAACAAACAGGACACCTACAGCAGCCAGTAAAGCACATTTATTTCGTCAGTTATTGCTATGTAGTTTTTTCCCTTCTGTCAGAGTAGATGGATACATTTATGTCCAGATATTTCCCTATGGGATATTTTGTAAAATCCTATAAATACTTACTAAAGAGATGTATTATTGTTGGCTGGTGAATATCATTCTGGACCTGTGTGGTATGTTTTTAAGAACTCTTCAGAAATAAAAATTCCTGGAATGCTTTGTTGGTGAACTTACTGTTGTGGAATCGATGGAAAAAGGATATATTACAGGATTCTCATGCTAACACATGGATCAATAAGTCTTCTGTACTCTTATTTTTACTGTATTTTTGTCTTAGATATCATCTAAATATCATGTTCTAAGTTACAGGAAAGAAGAATAACCCAAAATTTACTTTGTTGTACTCTGAGTTCAATTCCTGTAATTTTTTATGTTTTCCACAGGACTAGCATAGGCAAGAATTCTTGATTGCTCTTGTCTCCCTATTTCTTTCACTCTAAACATCATCAACGAATTCTTAACTGCTCCCTGAAATGTTTATACAATTTCCCTCTATTAATATAATGAAATATTCTTAATTGCCTTTCATTTCTTGACTTCAGTTCATCTTATTTCAGCTTCAAAGTTGTATTGTGCTTAATTATCCTGCCCTGTAATTGCCTTGTTGCCAAAGAAACCATCCTAGAGGTTCATTTCCATTAGACTTCATTAACCCAATGGTCTGAACTTCCCTCAACTTACTACCCTATTCTATTGAATGTCACCATCCAAACACCAAAAAAAAACTTGTGCTTCATAACTAGCCTAAGATACTCCAAAACAAAGCTAAATTACAAAGAGAAAGCCCTCTCTGGTTGTAGGTAGGCTAGGACCTGCAGCCAAAATATTGGTTAGTGGTTAGCTCAGCCGTATTCCCTCCTGGAGCCAGGGAACAACTTGAGTGATAACAGGTACAACATCCTCTCCAGCTACCCAAGCATCAATGGAGATTCAAACTAAGGAATCCACCAATGAGCAGATTCAAACTAAATCTCCCACTTTTCATTGCAAGAATGTCGGGGAGGTCATTGATGTGGTGATGCTCAAACAAGTCATGTGTACCCACAACACAAAAATTCCATTTACGTGGCCTACCAAAACAATGACCTCCTTAATTTAGAATTTGAAGACTCCCTAAGAAGAGTTTTTTAAAAAGGATCATATTTCCCAAATAAGAAATATACCTATGAGCTCTTGAATTTAGAATATGGAGACTCACCAACAAAAGTTTCAAAAAAAGGGATCCTTATGTAACATTGTCCTGAACTCAAAAAAGAAATATACCTATTTCTTTGGAAAAGATATTTTTATTTCCCAAAGCAAGATGAAAAGAAGTCGACCTTTACACAATTTAATTCAATATCTAAAATGAATGGTACTAGTAGAATCTACTTTAACAGTCACATGATGGTTATGGATGGACTCCCCTTGCCATTGTTAACAATGTAGTCAGTCAGAAACATTTTATATGGCCTTGTATCAATGATTTCATCAACATCAATCCCTACTAAATAATTTCCCACAAGGTTTATAACGTTCTCCATTCCACTCTTCAGGCTTGACAATCCATCCTCCTTCATCCCTTTCAATATGGTAGGTATGTCATCGAGCATAACTCCACAAATCTGTCAATTCTGTTGAATCATTATATCTGTGTGTCCCTCTCCTCCACATTCTTCAATCATTCTTGCCAAAAATTGAGTTTGGAGACTGGAAGTCACTCCATTCAGAATCTTAAGTGTCATCATGAATCTCCCATATTCAGAAACCAGCAAAGAACAAAAAACCATTCGTCTTGCACTGATCAAATAAAAAAAAGCAAAACTTTAGGTGAAGGCATAGCTTAGAGGAATTGAATTAGGGCACCTACACTAATGCTTTCTTCGGTGAAAGAGATCCAACCACTTCATACGTACATATATATCGTCCTTATGAACCTTCTTGCTCTTAATTTCAGCCAAGGGCTTCTTTGCAAGTTCTTAAATCTCATTCTCCATGAAAAATTTCATGGGCTCGCTCTCTAACTTATTCTGAACATAGTAATCATCTCCATGAGTAAATACACTCCAATTATTTCATTAGACACTTCAACCATATATCCATGGTTGAAGTGCAAGACATTTTCCATAATTTCTATACACAATTACATTAAGTGGAGCTTTGAAATTGAAGCTCCTAAACACAATTAATTACCTTAATCAGTTGAGCTTTGAATTTGAAGGACAATTTGTTGTAAATGATGAGAAAATCATACATTGTGTAACTTTGAATTAAAGTTTGGGGTGGGGGTAGATGATTTTTTTTAATAACAATCATTTTAGAATAGTACAAAGATCCTGAATATTACATGACACCGTTGCTTTATATATACTTATTTATATTAATAATTTAAGAAAAAATAACAATTCAACCATTATATTAGTAATAAAACATAATCCATGTGAATAAAAATCAATTATACTAATAAGAAATATTATAGTTCGTTAAAATCGACATGTTGATAAGTGTTGAACTCCTTGTAGCACCCAACTCCTATTGTCACAAATATCACAATACATTGAAATTGATATGTTAAGAACATGATATCCAATATTTATGATAACATTTGAGAAGATGATAAATTCTATAAACAAACTACTATAATAAATAAATTATAGAAAATATATCCAAATTATCTCTAAATAACCTAAAAGACCCATATCCATTTTAATTTTCTTTTCAGTTATAGGATCTCTTAGAGAAATTGGCAATACCATAGTTCTTGTTTTGAGAAAACAATAATTTGGCAGTACCATAGTTCTTGGTTTCAGTAGACAATAATGGATGGGGATTTGCTTCCAGTTTTGCCTTACTAGGTAGCAAAAGCCAAACAAACAGTCATTAAATCCTCATTACCACTGCAAGCTAATGAAATGATTTTAAAAATAAATAGGCAAGAAGATAATTTATTTGGAAAAACAGGAATAGATCAATTGGGAATCTTACCTTCTCCTAAGGATTGATTCCAACCCTAAAATCCTCTTTGAGAACCCAGTAACCATCCCTCTCCTCAAATTTGGGCTCCAGCCTTGAGGCATCCATAGCCGTATGAGAGAGAGCTAGAAGGACTGGCTACAACCTTGGTTGTTGTCCCTTTGTTGTTCCCAATTGTACTGATCTCAGAATTGCGTTCATCATGATTAACAACATGAACCTAGAGTGTTCTCATCAACCTGAGCTGATTCGGCTTATGCCAACAACAAACAAGATGGTAAACAACATGGGCTAAGGGACAATTCTCATTGAATCTGATAGGACTAGAGAGATTCATCCTGTCTACTCCGATTACAAATCCAAGATGCAAGGATCAGTAATTAAATCTACGATGAGGGCTTGTCAGGTCCAATATCCTTCTAGTGGGAGGACAATATAGAAAATACATGTTGCCATTATTGAGACTTGAATGCAATCCCTGCTAGTGTTATTGAAAATTGTATGCCTTCATGAAGCTCAGTAGAGGTAGAATAACTTCTTGGGAGTGGTAAGAGACATGGGTTGGTGATATTTGTTTGAAAATCCCTACGGATCTCCAAGGGACAACATAGGGAGATCAATCATTGCCTTTGTTTTTTTTTACTCTAGGATGAATGGGTAACTAAGAGTATAACCAAGTAGTTGGCAAGTTAGATATAACATAAATTTATAATTTATCAAGAGTCCAAATTCCACTAATAGGGAGAACCTACCTCCTTAAACCTTATCATAAATAGTTAAAGGAACCTACCTCCTTGAACCTTATCATAAGTAGCTAAAGGTACCCCTCTTGAAATAAGAAACTAGATAAGAAAGATAACATGCCAACAAACGAACCACCCCACCATCCCAAAAAAAAATTGATCTCTTAGGGCTAACATTTACTGGTAATATTGAGGTGTTCTCCATTTATATATTTCTCACAAAAGATTTATTTCATGCTGGAAAATCAAAAATAAATACTAGTTGTGGATGGCTCTCAAAATGGTATCTGAATAGTAGAATATTGTGACTTGTTGGCATTTTTGCATCATTGTTTCATTGGTTGTTTACACAATCCCATCTTTGTAATCTGTTTGTATTTCATGCGGTGTATAGTTATTTACTAGTAGTTTAAGTTGTTTCCAGGAAAAATTGTTACTCTTCCATCAAGATTCAAATCTCATTTTATCACATATCATTCATGATTTAAATATGATTTATTCACAAGTTGTTAATTTGTCTTTATGATTTAATAATTGAGGGTTTACCCTATTACCATCCTTGGAATGAGGAAAAAAGGTACGTGTCTAGGTATGTTATCTGGAAAAAAATAGTTATTTACTAATTATTTTATCTCCCCCCCCCCTTTTTATATCCGATATTTTGTTTTCATAATGTTAATGGATTGAAATTATGCAAAATATTTTTGTTTGCTCCTTTATGATAGTTTTTAGTCTACTCTTTTCCCATGCAAATTTTTATGTGCATGGAGGAATAGATCTATTAAAACTTTGCTGATAATTATTTTCCATAGCAAAAGTGGCATAGGGAATCCACTTTTTGTACATGGTTATTGACTTGAATATCAATTTAGCATCTATGATACTTTCAATGTTTTCTACAACTTATAGTAAGTCACTAAGAGTAAACCACAACAAATAAATATATAAATCTATTTCCAACATCTCCATCACATCTTAACTGATGCAAGTTTATATTTATAATGTGTTGTGAATAGTTTTTCCCCTTTCTTCTCTTTAAATAAGTCAACATTCCCTCTTAAAAATAAGAATTGAGATTTTCTATAAGATGTTGCTTTATTTCCCAGTAAAGGCTTTCTCAGTTAACTTTAGGTGTTCAATAATCCTGGTTAACCTTTCTGTGCATTTGATCTTTTTAGTTTTCTATTTTCTATCCACCATTTCCCCCTAGTTTTTTTGCTACTATATTTTTCTTTTATCTTCTTCAATGTAGTATTCCTATTGTTAACGTTGTTTATGCTACATTTATATTGGGACTATGTGTTATTCATTATAATCATGTCGAGCATCTCTTTTATCACCAAGATTCTTATTACAAAATAATCTCTCTTTCACACTCTCCTTCACTCTATTTGTATTATAAACTTTAGTTTATCTCGCACACACTCTCCCTTACTCTGTTTTCCATTCTCATTTTGCTTCTATCTATTTTCCCCAAGCTACTTGTTTTCAAGCCACATATGTAATGAAGCCTCTAGTGTTATGCATAATTAAAACATTTTGATGAAATTTATTCCTCGCACATAGAATAAATAACATCCAATGACACAAGCATGCAATGCTTTGTACCTTTCTATATCACTCCTACTTAGCTATATTACTTTAGTGCTTGCAATGAGGGAAATCTAATTTATCAGACGATAATATTGTTCCTTTCATTCAACTGATGTGTATATCTTTTTATGGAATATATCCTTTTGCACCGATAAGGAAATATCATGAAATGGTACTAAATGGGGAGTGATTTATTGAGGGACTTATTGGATTTACATAAGGGGAACGTCATCCTTAAAATGTTAGAGAATACTTTTCTAGATGCCTAGGAAAACAATAACATGTTTGAAGCAATCGATTGATAAGATGGTGCAACAATGTATTTTCTCTTTAGGCACCCTTGTTAAGAACTTTACTTCTTATTTTAAAAGCTTCACCTTGTTGTTCTACTTTCAAGAGAATTACCAAAGATTCATTCTTTCCTTTATCGATATACTTTGGTCTCAGACGATTATTGAAACAACAATATGGATATGTGTGCATCGAGTGTTTGTTTGCAGGTGCTCCTTTCAATGCTTATTTATGTGCCTCTATTGATTATTTATGTGTATTTTCAAGTTAGTAGTTTTTTTATAATTATAACTTTTTCCTTTATTTTTTTTGCAGTGAATGCTTTTGATTATGAAGGCATATACAAATATCTTGAGCAGTTGCCTCAGTTTTAAATTAATGCAAAGTCTAAAGTCTTTGAGTCAGGGGTTCATCAGGGCCTTAATATAGATATAAAAAAGGAAAGACAACTCACACAGATCCAGAGAAAAATAAACAGTTCAAATGTGGACATGCATATAGTTTTGGTACATTGGAGTGGAGATATGATCAAGGCTACCTTTTTGTCAAGTACATACATATTATACTTGTTCTTTAAATTGTCACATTTGGTTTCTCCTTGTAGTATGGTAGATGACATTTTTTGTTTGTGGTCTTGAAATTTTCGCAGCATTCTAACCTGATTTATTTCATTTCCTTCCTACTTTAGTTATTTTGACTTCTTTCAAAGGAAATGATGGTTGTTTTAGAAAAAGAAAAACTAAATAGTTGTGAAATATATCCTTTGAAATAGTCAATTATTGCTTAAGAAACTAATAATGAGTAAATATGACTTTAATATTTTCAATTTCACCATATTTACATGGTAATTTATTCCCATTACTAGGAGATCCATTCCTCAAGTCCAAAATCCTAGGGAACTTTCGAATGATCATGGAACAATCCTTTTATGGCAATGTAATACCTTGGGAACTTTGGGAGAGTTTTTAATGTTCCTCGTAGTTTTTTGCTAAAAAAATTATCAGCTAAAGCAAGGATTATTATGGGAATATCCCGAAAGATAGTTTTAAGGAACATGCTAGGAATTTTTCAATAGATTATTGATTTTTTCGGAATTTATAATTTCTCCAACATGATGGATCTTAAGAAGTGCCAAAACACACTAGGAGGAAGCCCTTTTTTGGCACCAACTAACTCAACCAAGAATGGGTCAACACGGAGCCAATTTGGCTATGAACAACAATTAAAAAACAACATTGCAGAAGAAAAATATAATAACCCTAATGCCTATTTTTGTCAACTTTTGCTATACTTGTATACAATTTTCAAGTTCTTTTGTGATTTCTTTCACCTGCAAACTTGTATTAGAGGAACCATTAAACATGGGGTACTTTGGTTAGTCTTAAGTTTAAACAATCAGCTTTGATGTTATTTTTTAGGTGGTTAAGTGTATTAACCATGTGACAATTACTTCCTTGCTATAAACTAGTTATTTTTTGCATCTATTTGACAGTGGTTTGTGCTAGTTGAGGCAACGAAATCTACAAGAATTTACAAAATTCTAAAATTTAATTAAAGTTTTAGAATTTAGAATTTATAAAGTTTCAAGGTCTAATTCTTTGAAGGGTTCTATCTCAATGGAAGAGAACCTACTTAGAAGTAGGTGGTTCATCGTTTGATTACATTGTACCCTAACATTCATAGGGAAGGGTGATGATCACTATCCTTCCCTTTATATGTCTCAATACTGAGGGTCATTAAAGGACCAATATAAAAAAAATCATTTTTTTATATATGAAATGGTGACGGTTAATGAATGTCACCATATATGCATCAATAGTGAGGGCCATGAAAGACCCATCACCATAAATAACTATTGTTCATATGAAATGGTGACAGTCAATATCCATCATTATGATCATTATTCATGACAAACCTTGAATGTCACCACAACATCTATGCTTTTGGTGACTTGACCTTTGGTTATGTTTAATTTTTAGTGATAGAAGCTAGTTTGATCATCACTAATGAGCATATGGTGACATTTTTCAAATCTCGTCAAAATATGAAAAGGTTATGGTCAACAAACATCGATATATATATATGCATCAATATTGAGGGCAATGAAAGGTCCATCACCATAAATCATTGATGTTCATATGAAATGGTGATGGTCACTGTCCATCATTATAATAATTATGTGTGATGGACCTTGAATGTCACCACAATGCATATACTTTCGGCGACACCACCTTTGGTGATGTTCAATTTTTTGGGACAGAATCCATTTTGACCGTCACCAATGAGCTTATGGCGACATTTTTCGACCTTGAACAATGACATTTTTTGTTGTAGTGTTGGCTTCTCCACAGTGCAAAGCGAGTACATCTCTTTGGAGGAGGAGGCAACAGGGACTGTAACGTTCCACTACTGGGGCTAGCGGTTATCATGGTTATATGTATGATTGGATATTTCACTCTTTTAATATAACATAGACAACATGTTTCATGCATGTATTCTTATTGTAGTTCGACTATTCTGGTTACTCTAACAATGTATGTAGTTTCAAATTACACATGCATGTATGGATATATTATATATATGAATGTATGAATCTTATTGAAGCATGTTGTTGGTTTAAGTCATTACTTTGGATTGTTGACTATTCTTATTTTCATTTTGTTATGTCTTTTAGCTCGTTTTTTCACTTTCAAGATGCACACTACTACAAGCTTCTAAGGGGCACACTCCTCTCCCCTTTTGTGTTTTAGAGCCTTTCCATGTATCCTCCCTAATTTTCTGCAAGTTCAAAACCTTTATTTCAACAAGGACATCTTGCTTACCTCTACGCGCAATTGCAGTCAGGACAATACCATACTACCCACTATTGGGACTCCTACTTCAAATGGTTTGATGTCTAGTTGGGAATTCTTACCAAGGAGAGCACCTCAGATGTTGGCAAGTCTAGCACCATCAAAATTTATGACACTATAAGGAGGGTCAGATGACAAGCTAAGTCCTCACAATCTATTTTGAATCTTTGCACATCTATCATAGAGTTTGTTACAGTTCAGCCTCTAAAATGTTTGTCCAACAGATATATCTTTAAAGTCGGGAGGGAGTTTTGGGATGACTTGTCATAAATCACATATGATGGTGAAGGCTAAGTAGCATGGCCTTATAACTTAGATGAATTTCACGCACTCATGGAGAGCTTGGAAGATCTTAATGAAACACATGTTTCTATGCTTCTCACACACACACTTCGTAGCTACTGATTACTATGGTGTAGCGTACTACCTCATAACTCTGTGCACTCATTAAAATAATTAAGTGATCAAATAGAATCTATTTTTTACCATCTTGATCCTAAAGTACTTAATATAAAATGTTACAACAATGGAAGGCCCCACATGAATGTGTAATGGAATTTTGGGATCGCTTCCATCTTCTCTCTTTTGAAGCTCTGAACAGTAAGATGCCTTTCCAATATATTTTTGAAATATCTGAGTATGTTTGTATCAAATCGATCAATCCAAAAGAAAAGAAAAAAAACTAAAACCTCTCTTAGCATACTTTCATGATGGATTTGCAATATCTCAAGTAAAAACAGTCACTGCCACAAGTGATTGTCCACCTTCCTCTCATCAAACAACTCCACCCCCATAGAGTGATGTGGGAGAGTGTGCACACAAGTCTGTTGAAATGTCACATCCTCCCACCCACACTACTCTCAATTTCTATGGATATTTGATTGGGAAGCCCATGGGTTTTCATATGCACTTTCTACCTCAACCTCCATCTCTGCGTTCTGTTGATCCTCTGGATTGCACTATCTTGCGTTCTTCCATTCTAGACTCCACACTTGTTGTGAACAAGGATCAAGCTATCAATGGATTTGATGTTGCAAAACCAACTTGTGATGTCATTTACGATGAGTATAACTAGGAATTTGAACATGAACACTCGGTGAAGGATGACCTGCTTCTGTCCAAGTCTCCTCTTCCTTTTCCTGACATATTTGGTGATACTTCTATCTATGATTTTCTTTGTGGAAATTCATCTCCCAATGCATCTAATTCAGGTCATTCACAAAACACACCCGATGGTAGTCCATCATTTAACAGTGGAGAGGACAAATCTTTCATTGAGAACACACTCAATTTTTCATCTACCTTTTTCAGAAACACAAAGGGTGAACATTCCTGCTTCTCATATACCCTTCTATATGATTCATTAAACCATCAAGATGCCAATGAGCTCATTGACATTTCTAATCATAGCTGTCATGATCTCTTTACTCCTATATTCGATCACAATGTTGATTCAATCATGGTTGATCTTTTAAAGCCACCCATTTATGATGATCTATCTATATATGAAATGGAAACCCCACATATTGTCGAAGTACTTCAGCTTGAGATGATGGTCATGTCAGGCCCTCATTGTCCTGACACTTTTAATAAGGAAATTTTTGAACCACCCAAGGCTCCTCATCCCTCATATGTATGGATTTAAGATCAATCCAATATACAAATTTCGCTTCCTCCGCTTGAATCACATGATCCCATTGCTCATGCACTAGAGGAATCATACATAACAAGCACACTTGCAAAGCATAAGTTGTCTCTCTTTATCATGTTTGCTTGTCTGTCACAGTCAAAAGAGTGTACATTCTTATCATTTGCATGCAGTGTGTCACAACACCATGTTAACTCCATAGAATGCTCGTCTCGCGCTTTCGCTCTTTTTGTTTTAGTGGACGCATTCAAACTCGGAGTTTGTACATCTTCATTGTTATATATTTCATGTTTGCTGGTTAGCATGACCACCCTTTTTGTGAACCATGCCTTCACCAACATGCATCAACCAATGCATCGATGGTTTCATTGGAAATATCACTTCACGTGATCAGGCCATCCACCATTAGCTTAGGAGTAGGAGTAGTGTTTGCTCTGTGTCTTTTTTTCTTTCTTGCATATTTGTTTTATTACTTATTTTTTATTTCTTCCTTTATTTTCTTACTCACTTTATCTATTGCATTTTCTTATGATATTTGATTTATTATTTTCTTTTCTTGTTTACATCCATTGGTTATCTTTTCGCATGAAACTGTGTGCAACTCTTAAGAAAAGCAGGGAAAAGTGCAACAGGACTTGTTCAGTTATCAACACTTGGTTATATGTTGTCCTCTCTCTCTATGAAAAACTTGTTGTCTTTACTCAATGATACACGAATTCGAAGTGAATCTTGTTTAAAACACAACTCTTATGCTCTCACTAGTACCACCTACTCTAGTCAGTTGTTTTTGGGTTAACCCTTGTCAGCTAAGTCAAGTAAAGAAAGGTTGGGGGAGAACATTAAAAAGTATCTGAAAGGTATAAATAACATAATTCTCTAAAGGAACAACCTCTTTTTCTATCAATAAGTTGGGATGCCTCTTCCGCCTCTGAAATAAATAAGTTCCTATGTAGAGTTCTCTGAAAAAAATGAAGAGAAAAATGAAAAATGAATAAGGTGAGAGAGGAGAAGGGCTTCCTACACAGATAGGTAATGCAAGTAACTCCACGAGGGTACTGACTATGCTCACTGGGAGTGGAGCAATGCTTGTGTTAATACGTGACTCCACCGGGGTACTTTCTAGGCCTACAGACAACAGCGAAACACCAGAGATGAAACTTAAACTATCACAACTATATTATTTGTGCACCAATATACCCCTCATCCCCAATAAAAAAAACTAAGTTGAATTTTCTTGGAATGTGTGCTGACCGATCAAGAGAATGGCAGGTGCTACATCTTTCACTCAAGCTAGTGTGGAAACCACGATGATTGAAGAATCGAGCAATACTTCTGGAGGAGTTAGACTTGCTTTTCCCAAAACAATGTTCATTAAGAGAGTTGGAATTCTAATAGTGTCTCGCCAACGTTGTAGTGGCTACAACAATCGTCCAAAATTTTTCCTTAGCTTTGTTTTGGACCCTCCCTACCAACTATCCTCAGAAGCATGTCTTACACTACCAAGGTACTTATGCTTTCAGTTGAGTTTTTTTGACATAACAACTTGCGTTCACTCACTTGTTTGTCTTTAACTTGAAAACTGACCTCTCCTGACTTGCTCCCAAAATGGTTGTTCTGCTGACCTGGAAAACTACGTAGCACTGGAGGGAAACCAACCTTGCTCTCTAGAGTTGTGTAGTGCATCTTGAAAACCAGCACTACTCTCAAGAATTGTGCAAAGTAGGCATGCTTCCTTCCCCAAGAAAAGTTCACAAAGCATCCCATCATTAGGATTTCACTCAAAATTTGTGCAGTTCTGGCTAGTAACCTTAGCTTCAGTCTAGAAATTGCAAAGAGATTAAGGGGAATTCAAAACCACTCAGGCTAGAAACTATGCAGAAGTCATTCCATGGCTTGCTGATCATTGCATGTGCTCATAGGTTGACTAGTTCCCTCTAGGACTATGAAATTTTTCCTTGCATGCATGGGCATTTTTTTTTAGAAATAAAAAAAGGTAAAAAACTAAAAATCATCCCTAGATTTTAATGATATATCTTTAGCAACTGGGGGTTACATGCAAAATCTGTTTTAGAAACCTCCCACTAGGTATCATTTTTTTCCTAGATTTGTGGCATGCATGTCATAATCGTTGATCTTGTGAAACCTATTTATTTGAATCCTCAGATATCATTCTTCACTTTCGACCTTGGAGTTCTATCATTCCCAATGCATCTAGGAACCTTTGGCACACTCATAAAAATGTTTTTTAGGTAAGTCCTCTTTTCATGTCTTTTGTTGCTTTTCTATCCCTTTTTACATCTTAGCTTGTGTGACTATTTGTTCCTTGGTTTTATTGAGCACTTTCTGTCATTTCAATGCATGTTAGCTTGTAGAAGTGTTGTTTTGAGTTTTTCATTGAATTTCCTTGTTGTTGCATGCATGACATTGTTTCTACACTAATGATCACTGTCGTAGTGAATTGCTTCACACACTTCATTGTTTTCCCATCTTACTGAATCCCGCACTTACCATAATCACATGCATGTTCATTCACTCGTGTCTGCACTAGCTTTACACATGCTTTTAGTCCTTACTAATTTGAGTCACTCGTCGGTAGGTATGAGCTGCCTTGACCCAGACCTTTCCTTGCTCGGCTTGCACTATACATTTATGGGATGGAAGGCCATTCCTTCTACCCAATAATTACATAGAGCTTTCCTCACATTGGCCTCCCAGGATGTGTTTTGCACAATTTTGAGAGTGCCTCAGTTAGTTCCCGGGATTGCGCAGTGCAAATTATTGGGGAGTAGTGTGCATTGTGCAGTTCTAGTCCTTAGAAGGCCAAGATGGACTATTCTCGGCATATTTTTAGTATATATTCAGCTCATTGGAAGCCTCAAATATGATATGCATAGTTCCAACAATTAGCCTCCTATTCTCTCCCAAAGAAATCTACACAATTTTCTGAGTGATTCGATCAGGTGTGTTGCATGTCAATCCTCGTGTTGCTTTTGGTTTTCAACTAAAATTTTTATTGCCATGCTTTTCTCTATCTCCAGGTATCATAGGTGTTCATTAGTCTCTCAATAGTTCAGGTATAATGACTTCCAAGGGAGCAGGGTTAAAGGAAACCATAGAGAGCATAATTGGAGATGTGCTCAAGCAAGTGTCTATCAGCTTTATGAGCTTTCCCATATATGAAGACATTAAGTTGTTCATAGAAAAATATATCAAGATCAAATGGAAAGACATTAATGACAAATTTTCCAGCACTTTTAAGGAGAATCTGGAGGACTGTAGAGTCTATGTCAACATACACAAGTCAGGCATGTACCAGGTTGCATGCATGTATTTGGCATTTCCATGCACGGGCATGATTCACTGGATTGTGTCACATACTGATCCAGAGACAATGGTACTAAGCATTGTGAATGGAACAAAACTTTATACCTTAAGGGTAGGGAACTTTTAGGAGATGCATCACTTTCCATAGTTGACGAACAAAATGGATTCACTCTTCACAAATCCTAACAACAACGCAAACTCAAGGGACATCTTATTGAGTTGGGTAAGAGAGCTGTCTAGTTTTAGGACAACACCCAACCATGTATACAAGACAAAGGCACTGCAAAAGGCTTATCATTTATTGGTCATCTTCACATGCCACTTATATTGCCAAGAGAGTACATAAACCTTCCTATAGAGTTAGGCGATTGTGTTAGATCAGCTGGTGAATCAAGGAAGACCATTCAATTGGTCTGAAATGTTGGATCTCTAGCTGAACAGATGAGTAACAAATGCTCGGCATATTCCCAAGTGTCAGTAAACAAAGCTATTCATGTCTTCCTACATTCTAGATGTATTATATGCCCATCAATAGTTCCCTAACTTGGGTTGTGAATGGACACCTTCAAATACCTTTGTGTACATCTATTACATGTTGTTATCTGATTGAATCTTTTGTGGAGTTATACTACAACTATCGAACCACTTTGTCACCCCGATGTACAAGAAGATCTTTGAGAAGGATCCATCTTGCATGTCACCAGAAGTGATGGAGGCATTGGTTAACATAGAATATTGGTATGCCTCACCCCTTGGCACCTTCATCTAGATGAACAATGCGGAGAAGGCCCCACATGTTGTACCAAAGTTTTCCATCGACAAACTGGTTATGCAAGAGGTTGCATACCACATCTCGACAGGGTTGTCAGTGAGACTGCAGAGGAAGAAAAAGGCACCTTGGCCCACTCTTCCTTTGTGAATTGGGTTGTATGAGATCCAGAGTCGCAAGCATGTGGAGGTCGAGATGGAGGAATTCAATAGGTTCACCTTCAATACCAAAAGTTTCAATCCGTATGACAAACATTGCTTTGTGAAGAACCACTGTGAGAGAGTGTATCATCCTTGGATCCACAGGGCATGTCATTGGCTTGAGGAGGACCCATTGGGATACTTCTATAACTCCTCAAGGCTCAATGAACCAGTCAGAGTGGTTGTAGAATGATTAGTAGCATTGAAGGTAGAAACACTTAACAGGGAAGAAACTACACCAATAGAAGAGAGTAGTAGACCTATGCATGGCAAAGGAGAAAGCAAGATTTCTGACAGCGCAAAGGTAGAGAAAAGCTACAAGTTCAAGGAAGATCCACTTGTAGTAAGAAAAAATTTGGATATTGAAGCAAAGAAGTGACAACACAATAGAAGGAATATGTAAAGACAGAGGGAGAAGTAGAAACTGGGGGAGGCAGAGAAGAAGTTGCAAGAGGTGAAGCAACAACTAAGGGAAGAAAAAGAGTTACATAGAAGGGAAAAGGAAGCATAGAAGGAACACAAACAACAGGAAGCGCAACATGTACACATTGATAAAACTACACAAATATAGGTTATTAAATCATAACAATTGGAACATAACAAACAAGGTGAGCAGTCGCAGGAGCTGGACTTTGCTCAGGATATTGAACACATGTTGGAGAAGATGGACACAGATGTAGTTCAGTCAGAGCAGGATCAGGATACAAACCTCATGCCTAAGGACCCATAGATCACTCCACAAGCCTCACCAAATCTGGAAGTAGAGCAAGTATCAAGTGATCAAGGAGACACTGAAATCCTTGAGGATAATCCAAAAGCAGATGTACACACCATATCCTTTGACGAGTCACAACACAGAGTTGTGCAGTCATGTAGAGTGCCCACTATGGATGTCCATGCATCTCCTATGCATTTTCAAGAATGAGTGATTATGTACAATGTGCACAAACATATAGTTTCATTGGACGATGCTAAACATGCATATCCCAAAGGCACCAGCTCAAGTGTGATATTTTGATAGCTGAGAATGAGCGCATGGCTAAGGAATTGCAAGTGGTCAGGTAGAGAGAAGAGCAAGCTACAACTCCCAAAGTAGAGTGGAGGAAAGTGATACTTGATGAAGAATCATTTGTCAAGACATTCATGCGAAAGCTATACTTCAGGTTCGTCCCCATGAATAAGTGAGTTGTCCATCTAAAAGGTTGGCAACAACATTGTGTTAGGAGAGCACGTATCTTGACAGACATACAAACTACTATCAATCACATGGATATATGGACAATGAGGTACAAGGGAGCCCTGATGTACTTGACAAAGATAATGAAGCCAAAGGCAGTGGAGTTAAAGGCACGCATCCAGAGTCATATCTAGAACTATGAGGCACTCCCACAACTCATCACTAGCTTATAGGCTTCACATGCATGAGCGTTTAGGAGCATGGATGTCATTGTGTGCATGCATGTGATCCCATCCATTAGCACACTCACCTAGGCAAAAGCAAAGAACCAAGTCTGACTAAAGCTAGACATGCACTTTGATCGGTTGATTCGCATAGCCACTAGTGCATGTTTGCAGATGAGTGCAAACACTATGCACAAGTATGCCATTGGTCAGGCTACACTCGAGACCATGATGTCGATGCTACATGACGAGTCGGATAGAGGTGCCATATTGGTGTACCTGGAAGATACCGAGGCGAATGTTCACTTTCAAAAGGATGTCACCACAAAGTATGTAGACAACATAGTAAATTACCAAGCTTGACATCAGTTTTCCACCAACGATCACCAAGAGGATGTCAATGAGTAAGTCTTCTCACAACTGTCTCAGTCTCAGTGATGTCTTGTATAACTTAATCAAGCCTATTTTTGTCTCACATAGGTACATGTGTAGGATGTATTGTAAATATGTGCAAAGTGAAAGACCAAGTGTTAATAGTTAAATGTAATCAATCATGTGTAAGTTGAAGATTCATGAGGGTAGCTAAGGAATCAAAAAGGGGAGTGTCAAGGGTCACCCCACCCATTTCTATATATAGAACCTCATAACTTATTGTAAGGGCTTTTGGGAACCAAACTTCTGATAGGTATAACTTAGAGAAAGCTTGGAGTGTATTATAACAAGCCTTGGCTTCTCCACTGTGCAGAGTAAGTACATCTCTTTGGAGGAGCAGGAAGCATGACTGTAACACTCTACTATTAGGGCTAGTGGTTGTCATGGTTGTATGTATGATTGGATCTTTCACTCTTTTAATATAACATAGCTAGCACATTTCATGCATGTATTGTTATTGTAGTTCGACTATTTGGGTTACTCTAAAAATTTACGTAGTTGTAACTCATGCATGTATGCATGGACTATTGTGTATATGTTTGTATGAATCTTACAGAAGCATGTTGTTAGTTTAACTCATCACTTTGGATTTTCGACTATTCTGCTTTCCATCTTGTGATGTCTTTCAGCTCGTGTGTTCCCTTTCAAGTTGTGTAATATTATTGGCTTCTAAGGGGTGCATTCCTCTCCCCTTTCGTGTGTTAGAGCCTTTCCATGCATCCTCCCTCACTTGCTGCAAGATCACACCCTTGCTGTCAACAAGGACATATTGCTTACCTTTTCACACAATCACAGTCAAGGCAATATCATACTACCCACTATTGTGATTCCTACTACAAATGGTCTAAGGTCTAGTTCAGACTTCTTATTAGGGAGAGCCCCTCACACGTTGGTGGGTCCAGCACCGTCAACATGCCATAAACCATATTTTAAAGTAAAATAGTGAAATTGATAATCTCCTGTTCAATTTATATTTACCATCCATTTTACTTATTTATAGCTAGTCATAATTCATTGTTGCAAATGGAGTTTAGGCATTGCATTGATGTTACATTAGTGTTTATGGTAACATTAACATTAATACTAACACTAATGTTATATTAATTTTAATAATAAAATTATTCTAATTAACATTGATGTTAATAATAATAGCAATGATGGATGTTACATTAACGTTAATAATAACATTAACACTAATATTAACATCAATTTAAAGTTAATACTAACATTTTTTATACTTTTAATGAGAATACACATCAATAATAAAAACATTCATCATGGGGAATGTTGGTTCTATGGTTTGTATGTTTCTCCATTCGATTCCAATTATATGCGAAAAAATTGATTAGAGTTGAATGGGGGATGAATATTTGCAGGGATTTTGAGAGGCGATCATGAATTCCATGGTGCGGGGTGGACCCATCATACTGTTACACAGTAATTTGTCACCGTTTCTCACCGTCCCTGTTACCCCTCTCCTGCATCTTGGAGGACCCATTCCAGGACTTGTGGGAAGTGCCAAAACTTGAAACCACTTGCCTTATTCTCCTCTAAACATGAGCTTCATATGCCCTTAAGACATCTCCGGCTCATTGCCCCTAAAAATAGCCATTTTTGCATTAGCGTTGGTGCCCTGTGTTATGCCCGTGCCAATGGGGAAAATCCTAAAGAAAGGGTGCGCCATTGGCGCTCTGCCTCAAAGTCGCAATCGCGCCAACCAGTTTGGGCAAAATTCTTAACCACTCAAACCTCCGAAGTTTCTATCCACCTCATTCACCAAACTGATTCCAAGTTGAGTGAGGATGGTTTGGCTTCAAATCTCCTTGGATGGAAAGTTTTTTGCCACCATTCCATCGAAGTTTCCAAGTGATGAAGCCAAATCCATGATTGTGGGGGATTGACCTTATCTCTTCCTTCTCCTCTATAAAAGCTTGTTCCCATGGCTTGGA
Organism: Pinus taeda; assembly: GCA_000404065.3. Classification (NCBI taxonomy): domain Eukaryota; kingdom Viridiplantae; phylum Streptophyta; class Pinopsida; order Pinales; family Pinaceae; genus Pinus; species Pinus taeda. The sequence goes on along the minus strand of APFE030641745.1, from coordinate 32,256 downwards.
CAAGCTAGTTCGGGTGGTAATAGCTTAGACTCTTGTGGCAATACTTGTGCTGAAAGGAAGACATCAAAAGGTTGGAGTTGCAAGAAACATTCTTTGTATCCATAAGGCTTTCCCTAAGTAAGGAGACTTTGTCAATAAAGAGAGAGAGATCTTGTCCCTCACCCCTTCAAGCTTTTGCAAGACTTGTGTAGCTGAGCACCCAGCCAAAGGAGGACTTGACGTCAAGACGCTGGTTGTATTCTCCTTTGTTGAATATTAATAAATAGATGACTATCATTATGGTTCCATTCTCGTTGTACTTGTAATGGTTGATGTTGAATTATATCCTTCCTAACTGATGTATAGTTGCATATATTAGATTTCACACTTGGGTTTGTGTTTGTTCTCTTTGTGTGCAGCTATCCATTCACGTGGATAGTGGAGGATCGTGACCGACCAAGGCAAAGGAACGCGAGCGCCATCTCTTCTACGAACTAAAGCGTTGGATCTCAAGTAGGTCTTCTTCACCTACTCTTTATTTGCAATTAGGAACTTGCGTGATAGCATTGTTTGATTGTTGCTAGACCCGTTCTGGGCTAGTAGGGATCGCCTCTATCCGTAGAGGGGATTTACCTCTCCAACAATACAAAAATACGGTGAGCAAAAATCAACAAAATGGTTTTGGAAGTTTCGATATTGCTTCAAGTGGAAGTAGCTCCAGGGAATCCCCAATTTTAGGAGCATAATGGAAATTAAGACTAAGAGGTAGGTACATTCCCAAGGGGTTGAAGAATTTGAAATTTGTTATCCCCCCTAAAATTTTGGAGGAACATAGGAAATACACGAAGGGCCATGCATTTATTTGAAAATTTATGGGTGGATGATTGAAAGAAGAGGAAATTGAGAGGTAGATTCATTAGAAGTGGGAATCGAAAGGGTTTCTTCACAGTTATTTTTTTGAACTTGGAGGATAAAAATAGGGTTTTTGAGGGAGGCCCCTATTATATGAACAATGTAGACCTTCATATGAGACACTAGGAGGAACACTTCAACCGAGACAAGGAAGAATTCCTGGAAGTTCCTGTATGGTAAGACTATACTCCCTTCTAGATGAAATTTGGATTTTAGAAATATTGGAAGGTATTGGGAACTCAATAGGTAATTTATATAAAATATCGTAAGTTAAAAGAAGAGGCAGAAACATGTATTATGTGAGGACTTACATGTATAAGAAAACTTCTCAGCCCCTCCCAGAGTCGATATATTTAGTGTACAGGATGGAGTATGGACACAAACCTTGGATAGTAAACAAATTATCCTCAAATGGAATTGTTGTCATGAACATGGCCATCTATATCAGTAATTCCAATTATGGAAGAAGGAGGTCCATGGGATAGGTCATCAAGAGAGAGTGAATGGATTTAAAATGTGCCAAATAGGTGTACAAATAATAGAGTGAAAAAATACAAGGAGAAGGAAAAGGTCATGGAGAATGGGAACACCTTCACAACCTTGAAGGATATGGAAAAATAATTTTCTTTGTTGAGGGAAATTACTATGATAGAATGAAATATGGATTTCCTTGGTGATAAGAAAAATCTGAAGTGAAATACTCTGGATGAGCATAGAGAACCATAATGCTTTCTAAATTTTCCATGGATTGGAGAGTTTTTTACTATGGTGGAAGAGGACATTAATTCTATGAGGGAGGAAGATGAATTCTTGGTTATTTTAATCAATAATTGGCTGAAGTTGGATTTTTAGAGCTTCATCTTGATCAGAAAGAATTAAACGCATGAGTTTATATGCACTGGAAAAGTCAAGGAGGCTCATGAGAAGTTGAAAATAGTAGAATGTGGATCTCAAAGGCCATGAAGGAGAAATGGAAAGAACCCCTAGTAAAAGAGGTTAGGAGAAAAGGAAGAAATTTTTTGAGACAATCCCTTCAAATTGTTGATGAATAGTTGATAAAATCATGTCAAGTTATGGCCCTATAGGAAATCCTTCCATCTTCTCAAAACCCTTCTCAATGAATTTCAATTCGAGGAATATTAGAGGGATTTGTAGCAAAGGGAAATAAGAACACCTAAAAAAGAGGATTGACATAAAGAAGGCCTCCTTAGTTATTTTACAAGAAACCAAGGTATCAAAGGAAATCATCCAAGAAATAAGGGGAAAGTGCTCGAAGGGGTTCAAAGAATGGCCTTAGATGCAAATGGTAGAACAGAACGCCTTAGAGTGTTTTGAAACCCTCTGGAACTCGAAATTCAAGACTAGAAAGCATGCCCTTAGATTTTTTTTGGAAGCTTCATGTACCTATGCTCAAAAGAGAAAGTAGACTTAAGAACAGTTTATGGCCCGCATGACCCTAGTGAGAAAATGACATTCCTAGGAACTCTTAAGGAAAATTGGAAGTTTATTCATGAACCATTATGGGTTGTTGGTAGCAATTTCAACTTAATAAAATCATTGGATGAAAATAATGGTGCATTAGGAGATTATATTAGGATTCCAAGTTTTTTTAAGATTTCATCCAAAAGATAGGGTTAGTAGACATCAATAATATAAATGGGACTTGCATTTGGAACAATTGAATAGGTGGTAGACACAAAGCTTCCAGTAGACTAGAAATATTCTTAAGTGTCTGAAAAGGTGATGGAGAAGGATATTTTTGTAGAAGCTGCAATTCTCCCATGCCTTAGTTCAGACCATTGTCATGCTCATGTCGAGATATATTTGAAGGAAGGCCCTTAGAACAAGCCCTTTCACTGAGTGGTTTTGGCTCCAAGATTTAGATTTTGGTGATAAATATAGTCTTGGTGAGGATAAATTGGTGACAGGTAGAAACAAGATGAACTCTCTAGCTAAAATTAAAAGAACTTAGGCCAATATTAGAACTTGGAGCAAGAAGAAATTTAGTAACATTGTAGAAAAGACAATTTTTCGAGATCAAATGAAGGACAGATGAATAAGAATGATTTTGGAAGGAAGATTTGATGACCTGTTGGTTGAGGCAAGCTCTACCATCAACAAATTGGAGCATAGAAGCAAACAAGAAGAATATCCTTGAAACAAAAAAATGAGAATCCTATTGTTAGGGAAGGGGGGAAATATTACACCTTTCCAAAAGTCTATGAGTAAGCATAGACACCATAATCATATTTTGTCTCTTATGGGTAGGGGTAATCAGAGAAATGTCAATTATGGGGAGATTGAAGAAAAACTAGTGTATTTTTATGGTGGGATTATGTCAGATCCATGCCAAAATAGGAAACATTCTATAAGAAAGGTCATGACTTGCATCTGCAACGTAGTAACAAAATATAAAAATGGTGCATTTACGAGGGAGATATCAATAAAAAAATGTTGAAGATGCGATGGTTTCATTGCAATGTAACAAATCTACAGGCCTAGATAGATTTACTATAGATTTTTTTAAAGCCTAAATATGCTTCCTTGGTGAGGAGGTGCATGTGGTGGTGGAGGAATCCAGACAACTTCTAAAGTTTGGTCAGGGTTAAATGGTATATTCTTAACTCTCATTATGAAAGAAAGCACTTTAGAAGATCCTAGTGGCTTTAGACCAATATTGATTTGCAATGTGTATATATAAATATCTTATTGATTATTGTAAATCGTTTAAAACCCTTAATGAAGGATCTGATCCTACCTGAGGAAATAGTATATATGGAAGCATTCCAAATAATTGATGGGATAATCACATATCATGATATCCTTCATACTCTCAAGTCGAAAAAAAATCCTTGGATGGAAATTAAACTTGACCTCTTGAAGGCCTATGATAGGTTGAGTTTGGATTATTTGGTTTAGGTCCTTCATGTGTTATGCTTCTCCTACAGATGTATTTCTTGTATTAGGTTCCCTCTATCCTATTCCTTCTTTTTCTATCTTATTTTTTGTAAGCTAGGTAGTTCCTTTTTTTTCTTCTATTTATAAAAGCAGGTTGTACCATATACAAAATCTTGGTGGCCTCAACTTGCCCACATGGGAAACCAAGTTTGTTGGCCACCTGAGTCTATTATAAGCCATCCAGTAGCAGAATTTGACAAGTCTTTGAACCCAAGCTAAATACACTTCACAACTAGATACATAGTTTAAGGTCTGAACTAAAATACTAAGACAAGAAAAGTAAAGGAAATCCACTAAAAAGTCTAGTAAAACCTGTAAAGTAAAATACTATTCCTTGCTATCATCCTGTGCGGAATCCAGGATGGCTGGTGATGCAGCAGAGTCACCCGGTGCCAGAGACATCTCCATCATTCATTGCTGGATACTATCCAGCTTTCTATCCTACATAAACATCAAAATTTGCATATTCTTCATATCCTTTTTGAGGTTGGGCATGCCTTGGGTAATTTCTGCCATCCCCCCCACCACTTGTTCCAGAGCTCTGGCAAGCAGGTGCTTCATGACCCAGTATATGTGCAAGTTTTGTTTGAATAAAGACATCTTGCCCCTAGTATGCCCTGGGTCAGGGATGAGATCCCGCCATTCTTCCATTTCCAGCTCTGAGTCTTCCTCCATGATGCTGTCCTCCATCTCCTGGATCAACTTACAGATGCCAACATCCGTTCATTCTTTGTATGCTCTAGCTACCTCATTGACTGCCACCTCTATGGGTTTCCTACCTTTCCGGGCTCTGCAGTCTCTGTAGTGGTAGGTTCATTTTTGTTGCCTGGCTCGGGCGCCCTCAACCCCCATGGCCCCTACCTCTGCCAAGGGAAGCCATCTCGTCATTATCAAACTCCTGCTTAAAATTATCAACATAAAACATTAGATTTGGAAAATCATCATACGTCGAGTCCTTGAACATCTTTTTCTTTCTAAGAATTCGCACCCAATTCAACCCTTCCCTGTCACTCTGGAGTGTAATGGCTATCTCCCACCATAGTCAGAGGGAAGAGGTCGTGCAGTCTAACCTCCTTTCCTCCCGAGAATTCCCATCCTTAATTTCCTAGGGCAGACCCTTTATCCTGAATTTGCATTTCGTGATCAGACCTATGCCTTGACTCCTACTATGTAGTTGTTCTAGGCCATCTCTCTACCACTCATCCCTGTCCTCAAGCCTACCTTGTCGCAGCCCCTTCCCAAAGTACCCAAGCTCGCCCCCTCGCTCAACACCTTATACTTCTTAGTGGGAATTACAGGAAATAAAAGTGAAGAAACATACTCGGAAATATGCTCAGTCACAGAGGTCCCAAACATTTGCGCTGCCCTACTCTCGTCTTCCCTTCTTTGCATTCGATTCTTTCTCTCAACTCTTACCACCCTCATATTTCCCTTCCGACCTACCATACGTTCCATCCCTTTTCCGTCACTGTTCTCACCTCCCTCTCTCCTAATAATCGTCCGTCTTGTCCCACTTCTCCCCATCGGTTTTCCCATAGTGATGCAGGACGCCACCCTATCGTGCTATACAAGCATGTGGGCTGTGGTCAGCTGTCCTAACCATCCTCTCCACTTATCAGTCTTTATGCCCATGCCCTCTCACTTCATGACCCCGATCGAGGGCCCCCTGTGCCTGCAATATTGAGTTCATGGCATCATGGTTATCTTGGTCTAGGATTTCCTTGAGGGGATCCAATCTGGGTTCCTCAGATTGTAATGGCCAGATACTATCTAAATTGCCTCCTTGCTCATTTCTTCTCTAGCTAGCTAGGAAATCAGCCACTTTGTTACCTTCCTTTTTTACTTGTTTTACGATCATATATTCGAACCACTTTATTAGGTCTCCCAAGTCTTGGACCAGACTAGCCATTCTCTAGCTTTTCGTGATCTTATCCCAGGTCTTTCCGTTATTTAGTTTCCTCATCATATCTATGACTAGTTGGGAGTCTCCTTCCACCTCTAGGTGGTTATATCCAAGTCTTGTCATTGTTCCCATACCTTGTCAAACATCCATAAGCTCTGCTTAGTTGTTGCTCATGACCCCTCCATGGGCTGAGTATACCCATCTTGTTCTACCTTGATCATCCCGGAAGATGCCTCTAAGCCCCGCCAACCCCGGGTTACCTTTGCAGGCCCCATAGAAATTTAGTTTAATAAAACCAGAAATAGGGCATGAGAAATGGTGAAAACTAGTTCTGTTGGAGCCAGAAGGTTCCCACATCTAGGGGGATACCATTCCTTGATCGAGGTTTAGTTTGGTGAGGATTTGTCCTTCATTTGGCATTGTCTTCTAGTCCTCTTGACTCCATTTTTCCGCTACTATGGTTTCTCTAATATGACCCAGGGTTCTTGTCCAAATTTGCGCTTGAGTCAGTTCTTTGTTTTGAAAGATTCGACTATTTCTTTCCTTCCATATCATCCACATATTCAAACTGACAGCTAGACTCCAGGCTCTTTTCACCACTGGGATAGTGAATCCTCTTTTTCTATCTTGATTAATGGGTCATTTTCTTTTAATTTTAATCCCACAAGAGGCTGGTAGAAAGGTGATCCAATATCCATTTATTTATTTATTCTAGAAATAGAAAGCTTGGGGAGACTCTTAAAATGATCTTGCATAGATGGGGAGTTTAAAGGGTTGAGAATTTTTGGTAATGATTTTGCTATAGCACGAGAAATTTGTGGATAATGTATTCTTATTTATGCATTTGAGTATTAAGGAAGAAAGGCAAATCATGTATTTATTATTAGTTTTCATGGAGGCCTCAGGTATGGTTGAAAATAAAGATAAAACCAATAATTTAGTTCTTAATTGCAATGATGTGATCTAGCATCATTTGGAAAGAGTAATTAAATTTCAGGTTGTTATTCATCCTTTAGAGTATCCATGGGATTACCTATTTTACAATCCAAATAAATATTCTTGGTATTAAGAGGTTGCTAAGAAATTATCCGTCAAAGTCAATAAGTAAGCTTTTATAACTTTCATTTTGGTTCGTACGGCATTGTTGTCAAAGGCAATGTTACAGGCGGTTTTAATGTGTCAAATGATGGTCATTCTTATGCCTAAATTGATATCCAAGGAACTCATTCCCATTTGGAGATATTACCTTTGGAAAGGAGCGAGAACAATGAAATAGTGGTATTTAGTGGCTTGGGAAAAATTATGATTCTCTAAGGCAAGATGTTTAGGACAAAGGGATTGTGAACTCCTTAGTGGAACCCTAGGAGTGAAGTTGTGGTCGAGATGGGTGATTGGTGGATATGAGTTATGGGAAGAAGTTTAGTCAGAAAAATATATTCCTATAGACTCATAAGCTGATTGAATCTGTGACTAAATTCTAAGATTGAGAGATAACTTAAAGTGGAGAAATATCGAATATTTGATGATGAAGAGGGGAAAGCACCAAGTGGCTAATTTTTGGAAATAAGACAAACGATATTCCATGTGGAGATTTTAGAAAACTAGGGAGGATTGGATAGATAACCATTTGGGAATTCCATGGGAGGGGTTGAATGCCAAACTTCAGAGAAGGAAGATTTAAATATCCTAGGACCAAGATAAATTGAGATGGGTGTACAAACCCAATGGCATGTTCTCTCTCCAAGAAGCGTACATGATTTCTGTAGGTAACAAGGATTTAGAGGAAGATCACATTTCGAAATTGTTCTTGGCATGTTTTATTTGGCCCAAAGTGAGGAATTTCTTTTCATTGGTGGTTAGGAAGAGAATTTTAACTTGGGATTAGATTAGGATGAAAGGATTTCAAGGCTCGTCATTTTATTTCCTATGTCAAGCCGAAGAAGAATCGATGGGGTATATGATAAATGATTTCTCATTTGCAAAGGAGATTTTGGATTTCCATCTAGCTTTGTATGGTTAAGGGAGCATAAATAAGAAAGATGTGGTAATAACCCTCAGAAAGTGTAATATGATGAAGTTTTAGAATCAAGTAGTGAGTATAGCATGGTCCCTAACTAGGGGATTATTTTATAGACAATTTGGAAGGGAAGGAATGCAATGGTATTTAGGAACAAAAAGAGGAAGAGAACAAATGTATGTAGAATGATAGAATATAACATTATAGAAATTCTTGTGAGGTAACTAGCTGATAGAAGATTGGGAGGCTAGTGGCATGGGCAAGGATATTTTAAAATGATTGGATGTAGATCAAGATGTGTGCACCCATCATAAGGATTTGAGTATGGGGATGGAAAAAAATTGGTTAATTGCTTCATCACCCCACTGAGTGGCTTCATTATGTTTAATTTTTATGGTACATCAAAAGGGAATTCTAGTCTCGCAGGATTAGGAGGAGTGTTTTAGGGGCCATAGCTCTAAGATGTTGTGGGTGTTTGCCCAAAGTTGCAGATAAAATAGAAACAATCTATAGAGTTCCAAGATTTAAAGCATGGTCTTCAAATTTCTAATTGGGAAGCTTTTTTATCTATTTAGGTTGATGGGGACTTGTTATTATTTATTAACAATGTTAATAAATTAATCCCTGAGTAGTCTCCAAAGAAACCAGCAAAGATCTAGAGATTTGAGAGCCTTACATGATCTGAAAACCATGGGCGCGTCTCAAAAAAACTTGACTCTTAACAATCTAATGGGCTTTGACGTTCTAAAAATATGAAGCATCCATGATCTAGTAGGTTAGATGGAATATGTCATTATGCATCACTCTCAATGAAAAAGCAACAAGATGGTGAACCTTTTGGCCAAGCATGGATTAAAAGAAAGGGAGGAGGATATAGACTTGAACGAATCCTCACTTTCATTGTGTGGCTTGTTTGAGCCTCTTAAGGTGTTGTTAGAGAAACATTTGGTGGCCCTTGATGGGGATGTTAATTTATGTTTAATGGGACCCTTACAGGTTTCACCCACCACCCCATAGCCCCATAAGACATTAATGGGGGAAGGACATGGCCTACCTTTGCATGGTTGTGCATGTAGTCTAACAATAACAATGAATTTTCTATGAATTGGCTTGTATGAGTGAGGAGTTAATCTGCAGTGAATGGAGAGGAGATGAGGTATGTTCCTTCATCTCCTGGTTTTTTGTTTCAGTTGAGCTCAAAGGTGTAACTTCCAACTCATTATGGATGCTGTCAGGATTAGAAATTTGGAGAGTGGGGCATTGATCCAAATTTAAACAGGAACACTACAAATTACAAAGATAACCATGAACACAAAGATGTAGCGGAAATAATACTTCATTTGATTAATGTAAAATACTGTAATATGCTTACAAATAGGAACATAAATAAACTAGCTAGGGCAATGGAAGCTTATCTCTCAGAAGAGATGTGGCGGCTACATGCCTATGAACTCCTTAAAATGAGGCTCAAGGACCTTTTTATTACTGAGAAATAAGACAAAATCCTAAACAACCAAAACCCTAACGTGAGGATATGTAACACCAAGAGTTTATGGGCCCATTGGGGTGAGTTGGACAACCAGCTTCCCGGGGTCACAACTTGGTCATATATCTCTGTTTGAACCACATGATAGCCTGTTGGAAAGATCTCTCCGAGGACTATGACGAAAGAGATGATTTGAGACAAACAAGCGCTGGCGGTAGATTTCCCAAAAAACATTGTTTAGGGCCTCAAAACAGCTCCGAAAGTTTAGGACCTGAAAAACTGCTAAAAATAGTAAACTATGCTACAATTAAGGAAACTGAAAAGCTGAACGAAGCAATGGTGGGGTCCAAGTGGAATTGGCGGGTGGCTACCAATATCCACCTAGATAAGGCATGAGATCATGTGTAAGCTTAGAGTGAATGGACTAGGATTCCTATATATTGGGTCATGGGCTTTGACACTTGAGGATTTCCTTCTAGAATGGTATTTGTGTGCTCTAAATCTTCTTCATGGAGTGAATTGTTAGGTTATATCCATATTAGTCTTCATATATTTATTTTGTTCAAAAATCATGTCTGAACATGGAGGTGTAGGGTACGAAGCATTATGTCTTTACTAAGTCTGATTTGTACCATTATTTTTAGCTTTAGTGTCTTTTAGGGCTTTGAGTGGTCAGTACTCATCACCCAAGTCATAAGCCAATGAATACAATTCTAATTTAATGAGAATTATGGAGGCTTTATAGGGTTTGGTGCATTCATAGTTTGGAAAAGATTTGACAAATAAACTCTTTTGGGTGCTTGAGCTTCACTATGTCTCAGTGTGTTAGTCCTTTCATTGGTTTTCTTGCACAAAATGGTAAATGGTGTAAATTTCAAGGAGGATGTAGTTTTTCCTTTTATCTCAATCGATGTGTCATCTATGGAGTTTAGGTCTAACATCCAGAGTTTCTATGAAAATTTATTCTAGTAGCTCCTCGGTCTTGGTGGTGCTAAGTCTTGTCCTTTTTGTGTTCTTTTGTAGGTTATAGGCATGCATACAAGTAGTTGGATGATCACCCTTGGTTCAGCTATGCCACTGAGGCATAGGTGGAGGTGGAGTCTAGCAAAGACACAATGATGTGAAGACATTTTTTCATGACTCAGCTACCACATTTTTCAATGTTCTTCCTCTAGAAACACAGATAAATTCAGAAGCTAGAGACATATGCAGAGGTTTAAACACAATCCCTCTCATATTTGGAGCTCATGGAGGATACATTAGCTTAGGTTCCTGACCTTGGGCACACCAGGGCTAGTAATAAATAATATCTAAATGTGAAGACTCTTCATTGGAAAATGAAGGTCTTGTTAGGCTTGATCCAAAGGGACAAACAAGTGGAAATTTACAATGTTTTTGCATCCCTAGATGACATCAAGAATATGCTCATGAATAAACAATTCTGTTTAGATAGAACCAAATATTGGTTGGATCATATAAAAGCTACATTACATGTGAATCAGATGGGAGGATATGATGAATCTCCCTCGCTCTTGTGTGCCAACTCCAATCAATATATATTCTACCGAGATTTATTACAACACTCTATGGGTGAAGGTACAATTGGATATATTTGTGCGATGGCTCTTAGATCAATAGTATGGATGGTTGGTATCTCTCGTGGTCTTCTCATTGCATGAAAATCTGTGTCATTCACGACATCGTATTGGGCATGTGTTACCTCTAATGTTCCTCTTGCTAAATGCTTCTATGGTCGATAACAACACTTATCTCTTGGTGGTTTTTTCTTGGCATTTGTATTTAGTGAATGGGTTGTGATATTTTAGTATGATTTAATGTATTCTTAGCAAAACTTCCTTGTATTATAGAATACCACTATTAATGTGTTTTGGAAAATACGTTAAACTATATTTCGGTGGGTCTGTTGGGAAATGTTGCAAGCCAATTTTTTAGCCTTGGATTTAATTATTGTTGAGCTATGGAGTATTTGTTTCTTAGTGGGATTCAAGAATTAGTTTTTTTGGTTGAATGAGATAGTTGGATGAGGAAAGTTGCATCCTCCATGATCACTATAATAGTCTCTCTATATCCATGTGAAGTTGATTTTGATTAATATAAAATTCCTTTTCTTATAAAAAAAATATTAACATTGTTTAATATTTTAATATTCAACCCAATATTATAAACCGTTTTTCTATTTTCACGTCATAAAGTTCAATTCCAAAATAAATTTGTAAGGTTTATTACCATGGAAAACATTACACAGCCTAATCAAAATATAACATTAATCTTGTGTTTATCACAATGCAACATCAATTTATGTTTGTTAGATAGTGACATCACCCCTTGATTGTCACATTATAAAGTATATATTTTTTTTTCTTATTTACATTAGTAAATATGATTATCAACATCTTCAATTCATTTTTGTCACATTATGATATTAGTTTATATTAAACACATAACAATATTGTGTTTGAATTATAATGTAAATATTTATATTCTTACATTGCGATATAGATTTTTATTTGTAACATTGTGATATAGATTTTTATTTGTCACATCATGATGTCAATGCATTTTTTTATCTTTACTATTTGATTATTTACAGTTCTAATTATTTATAAATGATTAATTATACTTATTTTCTTTTTATTATTTCAACATGAAGCTTGTATTTAATTTATTTGACTTTATTAAATAACTAACTATATAATGTGATTCAACTTTGTAAATTATTTAATGAAGAAAAATGGTGTGGTTTATATCCAAAAATAAATATAAATATATAGTATATATAAAATTAATTTCCTACTGTCAAATACATATATTTCATATATCAACATTCTTTGTCATAACATTTGAAGATATTACTAACCAGTATAAATATATCTTATAATACAAATCTAACATGTAAGAGGGATCAAATTTCTTCACATGCAAACATTTTTAGAGTGCAAAATACAATGTGTTATTTTTCATTTTTTAAATTGTATTTTTGAATGTTGAGTATATATAGGACCAATTAAAATTTTTTACTATAAAATCTTAATTTTTTCACTATATATAAATATATATGAAGTTGATATCGACATAAATTAGTTAACATAGATATTGAAATAGTTTATATAAATATTTTGTTGAAATATTTATGAAAACTATTGTAATTCAACATCCGATTCACACATTTTTTTTGCTTCTAATTACAATACAACATACTCATTTTTTTCATTATAGGGGACATTATTTTTCTATATAGAACATAATTTTTTAATTTTTTTGGAAGCGGCATAGATGGATGGATGGAGAAACTTACACATCTTTTTTACTTCTAATTACATTACAACATACTCATTTTTTTCATTATAGGGGACATTATTCTTTTATATAGAACATTATTTTTTATTTTTTTTGGAAGGGGCATGAATGGATGAACAAACTTATCCCTTATACTTGGCTGTACAATGAGCCCAAAGAGGTATAGATGGATGGATGGAGAAACTTACACATCTTTTTTACTTCTAATTACATTACAACATACTCATTTTTTTCATTATAGACCACATTATTCTTTTATATAGAACATTCTTTTTTTTATTTTTTTTGGAAGGGGCATGAATGGATGGGTGAACAAACTTATCTCCTTATACTTGGCTATACAATGAGCCCTTTGGGTAAAAAGAATTCACAACATATAGTTATTATTATTAACATTATTATCAATTTAAACTTATAAAAATCTATTGATGCAACATAATACTCTTATAGTATTTTAATTATTGGATAATTGTTAAAAGTTTAAAAGGAAAATATATAAATTATTTTAATTAAAACTAATTGCAAATTTTATAAATTTCATTGGTTTGAAATATAAATGTCATTCTATCATAATCATAAATATCATCCCAATGGAATCATATTATGAAATAATATTTTTGATTAATTAATACCAAAGTCAATTTGATATCAACAACCCAAAAATCATTATTAACCACAACATCATTATTAGGATTTTATCTTCCAAAAATTATCTATAACGAAAACAATAAATGTGTTAACAACATTTGGCAATTGTTATGGAAGTGGTTTGTACCAAACAAAGGCAAGTATTTCCTTCCGTGCAATGATAATGGATTAATTGAGGTGGAAAATTGCATTATGATTCAAATAGAAATATTAGAATGTAATAAAGTTCCTTTCCCACATTTAAAAGATTTATAATCAAATTTAAGAAGCTTAATACAATAAAATTCATTAAATTTACCTCAAAAATTTGAGTTACTCATCTTATTTACTTATATAATTATATAGTATATATAAATATATAATTTATTTCTATTTTCAAATACATATTTCTATATATCAACATTTTTTCATAACATTTAAGACATTATTAACCAGCATAGTCCATCTGACCATATCTAAAAAGATCAATTTTCTTTCATTAAATTTTTGTTAAGAATAAATTAATATATTATTATATATATTATATAGATGAAGATTTATTTTAAATTATACAATTTTAAATTATAATAATTTCTTTTTCAAATATATACTTTTATATTAATGGACTTTTTTTTAAAATATAATAAGATAACAAATAAGCTTACTTTTATTATTGTCTTTTAAAATGATCTTATTCATCACCTTAATTTATTCTTAATTTTATCCTTAATTTATGGTTCAACATCATCAACCTCTTAAACAATATTTGCTATTATTTTATTAGTTATTTTTTATTTTCTTAAATGGATAATTTATCCAAATCCTAAAATTTGGATGGAAATATTTTGGGTATTTAATTAAGATTATTATTAATAAATTAATATATATTATTAAACTAAAGTTTAAGAGTGCAACCTACATATTTCAATTTTTTTATGATACACTTTTTATAATTTATAGAGTGAGAGACATTTTAATATATTTTGCTGAGTAATTTATAACTTACTAATCTTGTTTCAAGTTTTAATGACTAAATGATTCACTACTTGTTATTTACCACCTTCTTTAAATAAAGTTAAATGAAAATATTCAAACTCTTACCATTAGGTAAAAGGAATTCAGTACATTAATCAACATTAGAACTATACATTTCGTTACAAAAATCAATAGAAAAAATAAGGAAAAAAATAGTTAATAGTACAATATATATGTTTAAAACTTCTCAACAATACAAAGTTCAAGTACAAAATATATATTTGATATTCTTAAAATACAAGGTTCCATGTTTTATTAAGCTAAGAAGATTTTGATATATCTGGTTGAATAATTTAGAACTCATACAATGACTAAAATATTGCATTACTTTTTACATATTCCTTTTGACTAATATATTTGCAATTAGACATTATGAATTTGACTTTCTTAAGTTCTGAATATTTATATTCAAAACATATGTAATAAATTTATTACATGGACATCTTAAATTGAGGGAAAACGTTGAATAATGCCAAATAATAAGAGAAAAAGGTCGCAATGGGCTTCCTATGACTCACTTATAGTGAAGTGCAATTTAAAATATTCACATCGTCAAGCGGAGACCTTTGTCCGAGAAGTAAAGAAATTTAACGCTTGCAGGATGGCCCTAATAATGTTTTAGCCAGAGTTAAGCGCCAATTCCAGCGGTTTAGCAATCGGCTCGACAACATTGGTCAGGGAGAACGAGATTAGGAGGTAAAATAAAAATATTTGAAATGGCCCCAGCCCAGAGAGAGCTGCGAAGGTACCTTCAGCAGTAAAGGCTACACGTACCAACGAAAATGAGAGATGCGACGACAGGAGATGGCGATAGAACTTGGTCGGTTCAAAGGGATGAATAGACGGCACGAAATGGGTTATTTGAACCATGGAGGGCAAGGAAAGCTGAACTAGGATCAAACAGTCTAGATACGGGTATGTCTATTTCAACCTGGTCTGAACGGCGTAACATTTATTCACATTGTAGGGCACGTAAATTGTCTCATTATGATTATTTATTAAAGGTCACTGTGCAAGTCAATGCAATGACTTCGTAAACCTGAAAATATATTGAGGTCATGTCCATATTTGCAGGGAAGCTAAGAGCTGCCTGTTTTAGTATTATTAATAAAGTTAGTACCTTTCAGTTAACAAAAAACAAAGCATAGACTGACGATATAATACCCGATATGGATAGATTACATTTGACAACATTAAACTACAGTAGTACTTGGTTGAAAACAGCGAAAAAAACATATGGGACGAGGAAGCTAAAATTCCAATAATAATCAAATAAATTCAATGTAGAGCTTAACATTGATGATTGAAGTCATCTCAATGCACCCCCATAAGCAATGTATTCATTAAAAGGTAACAATATGAACGTCTAGCTTTCGTCTTTGTACTTAAAACTTGCTTCCCATCCATCTAAAAGTCTTTGAGGTGCAGAACAATTTCCGTTGATTCAAACCACTCACAATTATTGTACAGAAGAATTTTTTCACGGACTAAGAGTGCAATTGTGTCACTAACATGTTCTCCTGATTGAACCATGCATTAAGCAGCTGACGAGAGGCCGCCTGGTTCGCCATGATTAAAACAGCCTCAATAACAATTACGTAACCCCAGTTGAATGAATTCTTCCATTCGAGAAAAGTCGTCGATCGAATTGAACCTATAAAAAATGGCCAGAAGGAAGAAGATATCCTACTACACGGAATCACCACATTTTGATTTTCTCAAAAGCCTCTGTTTTGGAAAGATGGGTTATGCACTTTGATTTTAATTTAGTTATTTTTATAACGATAGTCCACTATGCTCATGAGGTTATTCTTCCTCCAACGTATCTCATACACAAATAAATAGAGCAGAAAATGAGTCCAATTTAAACAAATCATATTAACGCAAGGGGTTAGGTCAATTCATTTTCAACAATGTCACGGAGAACTAGGCTAGATTTGTACCAACATGTGCCCAGTTAGAGTCTTTGTGGCTTACAAGGCTGTGAACTAAGGATAATATAAAGGCCAACGTCAATATACATAGAGTATGAGGAGCGGAAATGAGGCCTTCTTCGCCCATAAACCCTGACAGAGATTGTTCTTCTCATATGAGAGGGCGGCATGGTCTCGGCCTTCTTCGCCCATAAACCCTGAATCACATTGAAACTAAATAACATATTACCCCAGGATTTAATTAAAAAAAATGAGTGTATCTGAGAAATTTAATGTTCCTATTAAAAGGTACATGCCCTTGCCCAGTGATAGTGTTGAAGGAGAATAAATGATGAAAATGAGCACGAAGAAGCATATGTTCATGTCAAATTTCATGATTTGGTTTCAAATTATAGCTATCATATGATATTTCATTATTTGGTTTCAAATTATTGTACATACAATGATTATCAATATATCTGCTATAAAGAAATTGTGATGACATTCGTACAAAGTTGTGCACTAAAAATAATATAAAGACCAACATCAATATACATAAAAGATGAGTAGCAGAAATGAGGCCTCCTTCGCCCATAAACACTGACAGGGACTGTTCTTCTCATATGAGAGGGAGACCTCTCATATGAGAGGGCGGCACGGTCTCGACCTTCTTCGTTCATAAAATGTGAATCAGTTTGAAACCAAATAACATATTACCTCAGCATTTAATTAAAAAAAATGAGCGTATCTCTTCATATATATAGGTGAGAAATTTATTGTTCCCTGTGTTAAAATGCACATGCCTTTGTTGTTAAAGAAGAATAATGATGAAAATGACCACAAAGAAGCATCTACTCATCTAAAAGTTCATGATTTTGTTTCAAATTATTGTAAATGTGTTAGAAAACCTGCACAGATGAATCTAGCTAGTAAAGGTTGAACACACAACTTTGCAAAGCAAAAACACTAAAAGAAAATCGAAAGAACAAAAAGAATGATTGATTAAGAAAATAGGTTACAATGCTCATTATATAGCATTACTAGTTGAAGATCCCAAGGTAATGTGCCATAGTGGTGATCAATGAGAGGACTCGACACCTACAACAAGTTCCAGAGAGAACTAGCCAGATGATGAGTGAAAGGAGGAGCAAATCACGGAGTAAAGCATGCAGATAGGATCTTGCATGTAGTCCCACAGCAAGTTTCGGAGAGAACTAGCTAATTGCGGAGTGAAAGGAGGACCAAATTAGGGAGTAAATCATGCATAAAGGATCTTGCATGTAGTTAAGGCGCAAATCTCGTGAAGATTCCAATGTTGAAGCCTTGCATGTCAATGAATGCTCTAACTAAGTGTCTACATGTGCGAGTGATGAAGGTCCTAGGTGTATAGTACCTCCAACACCCCCCGTGAACACCGCTATGGGGAAAAATAGAAAATGGACCCTCGCAACTAAGGCGAGAGGTCACCCAAAATACAGTTCAACTTGTACTAAAATTGAGGAAAAAGGGAAAACCTCATGGGAAACCCCCCCCCTCAAAAATACATGTAATCAAAAGAAAAGAGGAAGAAAAGACAGTTGCTAAGCAATTGTGTGCTTCACTCCAAGACGATCGCACATGGAGTGAAACTTCTGCTCAGTGAATGTCTTGGTGAATATGTTTGCAGTCTGTTCTACTGAAGAACCAAACTGCAAATCAATGACCCGATCATGTAGTAAGTCTCGAATGCAGTGCATATGGATCTCTATGTGCTTCGTCTGTTGTCGTTGTATTGGATTCCTGCAAAATTTGAGAGTGCTCTGTTTGTCACACCATATGACAGTGGGCTGGTGGAACTGGATACCCAACTCAGTGAGGAAGTGTTGTAGCCACAAAGCTTGAATGGTGATGTTGACTACTCCTCTGTACTCAGCCTCAACTCAAGAGAGACCAATAACAGCCTGCTTCTTGCTCAACCAACAGATAGGACCACGCCCTAGACTTAGTGAATATCCAGAGGTGGACTTGTGATCAATGTTATTGCTTGCCCAATCAGAATCTGTGAAGCCAAGGAGATTCAATGCAGTGCCTGTTACATAGTGAATCTCGAAGGTGATGGTGCCTTGCACATATGAGAGGATGTGATTGGCAACTTCCTAGTGTAGCTCATGCGGCTCCTGCATGTATCGAGAAAATGACCGTACTGCATATGAAAGATCTGGTCTGGAGTGGGTGAGGTACAGTAAGCTCCCCACTAACTGTCGGTATATAGTACTGTTAACTAATGGAGTGTCACCTCCATCCTCAAGGTGGACCCCAGACAGAAAAGGAGTCGGTGGTGGTTTGTAGTTAGTCATGTGAAATCTCTCGAGGAGATCCTGTGCATACTTAGCCAGAGAGAGTTTGATGCTTGTGGCATCCTAGCTGACCTCAAGACCAAGAAAGAAGTGTAATGGACCCATGTTCGTCATCAAGAACCTATCATGCAAGGTTCACTTGACTGTAGCAATGGCTGAAGCCGAGCTGCCAGTGATCAGGA
This sequence comes from Pinus taeda, assembly GCA_000404065.3. Taxonomy (NCBI): domain Eukaryota; kingdom Viridiplantae; phylum Streptophyta; class Pinopsida; order Pinales; family Pinaceae; genus Pinus; species Pinus taeda. Next base: position 13,590 of record APFE030641745.1, on the reverse strand, counting down.
GATCATACAAATACAAAACTAAGATAAGAAGAGAATCATGTGTCCTAAGCATGTAAACATTCAGATCAGACTTACATCTTTCGAAGTTTTGTGATAAGAGAAAAGAATCCATCTTCATATACCAAGCTCTTGGGGCCTGCTTAAGGCCATAAAGTGACTTCTTGAGTCTGCAGACCAACGATGAATCTTGAATGAAACCATGTGGCTACTCCATGTAGATCTCCTAAAATAGGTCTCCATGAAGAAAGGCATTCTTCAAATCCATCTAATGTATTTCCCACCCTTGGGTAGCCGCAATGGCAAGTGCAAGGCGTATGGAATCCATCTTTGCTATTGGAGCAAAGGTCTCATCATAATCAATGCCATGCACTTGCTGGAAGCCTTTGGATACTAGCTTGGTTTTCTCTGTGGTGATTTGCCCATCTGCAACACTCTTGGTCCTTTAGACCCATTTGCATCGGACAAGTTTCCTTCCTAAAGGAAGGGGACAAGATCTGAGGTCTGGTTCTCGAGGAGGGAGTTGTACTCCTCCTCCATGGCACACTCCCAAGAGGGATGCCCAGCAGCCTCAGCATAAGACTGTGGATCAGAAGACTGAAGCAAATGACAATGCCGGGATGGTGTTGGTTCAGTTGCAATGAGGGCAAGAGGAGGCTCAATAAACTCTGAGCTAGTCCTCCACAAATTAGAATTATCCCCCATAAGACCATTTCTGGCAGTTGGGTGGTCTTGTGGATATATCTCACTTAAGCTTCTTGTTCTCTGGTTTATGACAGGGGAAGTTGATTCACTGCTGGAAGCATGTCTGCGCTTGGATGTGGATCATCATATGCATGCACTAGATTTGTAACTAAAGACTCTGTCTCTACATCTGCATGCTCTACCTCAGCATCTTAATGGTTTGTATCTACATCTGAGTGTACTAAGTCATCATCTTGGTCATGAGGTAGATAAAAGGTGTCTGCATGCGACAATTGAGGTGCATGCAAGAGACTTTCTTCAAATTGGACACTTCGCTCAATGATGAGCTTGTCCATAGAGGAAATCAAGAGTCAATATCCCTTCACACCATGAGGGTATCCAACAAAGATGCACACAATGCTCTGTGGGTCAAGAGCTTTCCTCTTTTCAGAGGGGATTTTGGCCCATGCTCGGGAGCCGAATACACAGAAGTGGGTGACCTCCGATTTAGTGCCGCTCCAAGCCTCAGAGGGGGTCTAATCCTTGACAGATCTATGAGGAGATCTGTTCTAGATGTAGTTAGCACAATTAAGTGCTTTAGCCCATAGCTTATGAGGTAGTGACTTAGCATGCATCATGCACAAAGCTATCTCTTTGACTGATTGGTTCTTTCTCTCAGCAACTCCATTCTGCTGCAGAGTGTATGGAACTGTGTGCTACAACTATATGTCATACTCAAGGCAAAGGTTGTGAAGTGTTGTGTTAACATATTCTCACTGTCTCTCAACTAGTGCTATGAAATCTTCAAAGTTCGCAAAAACTTCAGATTTGGCCCTGAGAAGATACACCCAAGTATACCGTGAAAAATCATCAATAAATGTAAGCACATACCTTGCTTTGTTAATGGAATTATAAGGAAAAGGCCCCATGAGATCACTATGGATCAGATCTAGAGGAGAGGATGCTCTATGTGTCTTGCCGATGTCAAACTTTTCTCTAGGACGTTTTCCAAGGATACACCCTTCACAAACTCCTTTGGAGTAACTGATATTTGGAAAGCCTTCCACCATTTCATGCTTGCTTAGCTGTTGAATATACATGTAATTTAAGTGACCAAACCTCTCATGCCAAAGCCTACTACTATCATCAACATGTGTAAGCAATAAGGAGGATTCAGATAAAAATCAATAAATTTAGAAAATGTATACAGTCTAGCTCCATTGTTTACCTCACTCGTTACAATTTTGGAGCTGCTATGTAGGTCATATATGTTCACTGCATCTGGAGTGAACTCCACTCTATTTCCGGTGCCGGAATGAGTGATTTAATAAACTAAAAGCATGCTTACCGAAAGTTTTGGAACATGAAGCACATCTTCAAAGCTTCCATGCAAAAGTTCCACTCTACCTTTTCCGGTGACCTCAATAGGTGAGACATCTCCCATGAGGATGGGAGGTCCTTTGTATGCATCCAAAGAGGAATAGACTTTCTTTATAGCAACCATATGATGTGATGCACCAGAATCTATAATCCATGCATCAGGGGAAGAGTTAATTTCAACTAAAGCATGAAAATTGTTACCTTTCTCGTGTGGCGGATCCTCAGTTTTCTTCTTGGCACCCTGAGGGATGTGATCCCCAAGGTTGTGCTTCTGAATTATTTATGCCATTTGGTCAATTTTTTTCTTCATGCAAGAGGATTCTAGATGGAATCTTCAGTGACAATAGGTGCGTTTGTCTTCTTTCTTCCCTTTCTCATTTCTGGAGCCGAAGAAGTCATTGAAGGGCTTGGTGTACCCTTCCTTCTTTGAATGGAAATTCGCTTTTCCCTTGTTCTTTTGCTGCTTATTTTTATGATTTGAATCAGATCTGTAATTTTTATTGTGGTTGCCATCATGCAGAACAAGTGAATGCGCTTTTGGAGGTTCGGTTTTCCCGATGCCAATGAGTTTATCTTGCTCAAAAGCGTGGGATTGCATGAACTCTTTGAGTTTATTTACCTGTTGCGAGCCTTACTGAATAAAATGTAGACACAAAGATGGAGTATTCTAGTTCGAACTTTGATATAATAGAAATAACTTGGCGACTCTCCTCCTTGGATTTGTCAATTCCACAACCATTGAGTTGCAGCAATAGATCATTATATTTGGTGAAGAAGTCTTGAATTCTGTCATAGTTCCGTGGATCTAATGAGAGCAGCTCCACTTCGAGCAGATGTCCTTTCATCTCATCGTGTTTCCTGTAGAGTTCTTCAACCTTTTTTCCAAATCTCATTGGGAGTACTGTAGGCAGATAGATAAAACTGCAACTCTAGGGAGATGCACATGCATATGGATCCATGGGCGTCATCCGTGCAGTTGAGGTACATGGATTTCTCTATGGCTGAAGTGGGTTCCCCTTCTACAGCCATGGAAATCTTGTACAACCCTTTCTGACGAAGGTATCGATCCATTTGGTCCTTCCATTCGTGATAGTTGTATGGTGTTAGGATCGATGCTTTGGGAAACTCCATTTTGTTAAATAATGAATCCATACACGTGATGATAGTTTTAGATAGAGGAGGAATGACCTGTTATAGAGTTTTGTGAACACAACGTTTCGGACTACTAAGGGAATCCATCATGAGGGAATGCATCAATAGATATTCTCCAGATTTTAATGATTTATCCAAGAGCTCTATTTAGGGTATATATAGGTTTTTGTTGATCTTCGATCTCCAAGTTGTAATTCCTACAAAATAAAGTACTGGTGCACCTTTTAGCTAGCAACCTGTGGGCTTTGATACCATGTAAATGTGTTCGAAAACCTGCACAGATGAATCTAGCTAGTAAAGGTTGAACACAGAGCTTTGTAGAGCAAAAAGATTAAAAGAAAATAGAAAGAACAAAAAGAATGATTGATTCAGAAAATAGGTTACAATGCTCATGATATAGCATTACTAGGTGAAGATCCCAAGGTAATGTGCCATAGTGGTGATCAATGAGAGGATTCGACACCTACAGCAAGTTCCGAAGAGAAGTAGCCAGCTGCGGAGTGAAAGGAGGACCATGTAGTCCCACAACAAGTTCCGTAGAGAACTAGCTAGTTGCAGAGTGAAAGGAGGAGCAAGTCAGGGAGTAAATCATGCAGAAAGGATCTTGCATATAGTCCCACAGCATGTATGGACAGTCAAAGGCACCAATTGTGTGAAGATTCCAATGTTGAAGCCTTGCATGTCAATGAATGCTCTAACTAAGTGTCTGCATGTTCCAGTAATGAAGGTCCTAGGTGTGTAGTACCTCCAACAATTATAGCTATCTAAATTAGCGGAACAAATAATTGTACATACATTGAGTGACAATATCTCTCATGTGAAAAAACTATAAAGACATTCTCACAAGGGTGTGCACTAAAGATAATATAAATACCAATGACAATACATAGAGTATGAGAAGCGAAAATGAATTAGAAACCAAGACAAATGGCATCATTCCCAATTATCACACGTTGCTCAAGAATCATTCAGCAATTGAGAAGACTTCTCACGTGGCAAGGTCTGGAACTTCTTCGCCCAAAAACCCTCTCATTGTCTATTCTATCAATAACTGTTTTTTGCAATAGTTTCTTCCAACTAACTTCACTTGCCATAATCAAAGAGCTTAACATCATTTAATCCTCTAACATATAATTTAATGGAGAAGGTATAGAAAGATGACAAGTGGGTAGCTGGGAAGTTTTTTTCAAAAAATAATGTTTTTGTGTGTAATTATTAATTATTATAATTATTTGATATAAATTTATTCAAATATATCAACTACATTTACTAATATAATTGTACATATGCCTCTAAACATATATCAATCACAAATAAATATATTTATATTAAAAATTGATCCCATTTATATTAAAAATTGATCCCATTCTTTACATTACGATATACACTACTTATACAATGACTCCGAAGTACTTGGAGAGAAATGACATCGAAGTTGCATGTCATGCATGTCTAAGTATAATCAGGATTCCATATTTCGAAAAATCCACTATGCTGTTAACGATATGGAGGTATAAAATTTAGGGACGGCTCCCAATATCTGGAAACGAAAATGGTTCCTCCAAATGCAGAAAAATTAGCAGTTTGAATTATTATACACTTTTCATTGATCGGAAATTTTTTCGGAGTACTTGGAATTGGGATCCATGTTTCACTGCATCATTCAATACAAAATACTTTTAGTGTGATGCTGCAGCCTGCTGGAAACTCAGCGAAATCAGATAAATTTCATTTCAAAATTAAGGTGGAAAGCTTTCAGAATGCAGCTTTCATAGGATATAAAAAATCGTTTAAAGAAAAAATTGCTTAGCCAAATCCCAATCTAAACATCGATAACTCTTAAGTAAAAAAAACTCAGGAAACATGAACAAGGATTATCTCAAGTTCAAATTGTTTGAGTACCTAGTGGAAAATTTCCAATACGAACCCCAATATCATTCTAGAAATTGCATACCAAAGCGTCACATCCTAAACATAGAAAAATACCTAAATCGTTCTTATTATTTTTTAAGAAATGTCAAGATCCATGTTAGAAAAAATACAGAAATTCAATATTTCATTGTTAATACTCATTTGATTAGATATGTTGATGGTCGTTTTGATTGCAGAGTTTTGAAATTCAAAAATCTAGTTTTATATATATATATATATATATAAGATAGAAAAAATATTTTCGCTCCTATCCTTCAATTTTAGAAATTTTCGAAACTTACTATCGAAATATTAATTTCTACTACTCATAAAATAGCAGAGAATGAAGTTTACAGGATTGCAACCTGGACCTGCTCGATAATTTCCTGGATGATCTGTGGCCAACCACTCAGACACCCGGTGGCCATTTCATTCGATGCTTTTCTTCTTCTGTTCTCTTTTGTTTCATTTTTCAGTGAGGACATATCTTCATAAAAATATGCGTACTGCTTCGACTGGGAATATTCATGGCAATGTGATTTATAAGATTCAGTATTGAATTTGGTACAAACGTTCTGATAGTGATAAATATGAGTGGGTGAGAATTAATATATTAAACAAAACTTTGAAGATGGTGAAGAGGGGACTCAACTATCAACGCAACTTTGTTATTGACGTCTTTAACCCTAGGCTCAGAAGCTGGGGCATTTCATGATTTTAGGCTGTCTTACTGTATGACAATATTCGACCAGCCACATTAAGGTAATTTCTAGTTTGATTAAGTTGAGGGTTTATTTTATAGTTTAGTATGATGTTTAATGTTTTTTTGTTATTTTATTTATATTTGTTAAAATAAAATTTTTAAAAAATATTATATATAAAAGATAAACTTAATTAAAAAATTTACATTTAAAATATTAGATCTAGCTCTTTTTAAACTCATATTTAGATCCAAATAAATCTATAAATATTATATAACATAAAAAAAATTCAAAATAACTAAATCCAAAATCAGGTAAAGATTAAACTCTAGTAACAAACTCTCTTTTCTCGTCAACATCTTAAATCCTTTTCACAGGCACATTTCAGGATTTATCAGAATTCAATGTATAACAGTATTCTGCCACTTAAAAACTAACGAATCTTCCACTGTTATAGAACCTCCCAGTCAGACTTTTGGCTGCATTTTTCGTTAAAGAATAGAATTCAGCAACGATAACCCCAGCCTCCAACTTTCTGTGTTATGTGGATTTGATTAAGGTTGAGGAATGAGGTCTAACATCTAAATATATTTCTATGGCATATTAATTTGAGTTTTTAACTTTGTGAGTTGAGCGTTCTTTTAATTTTTTCATTTAGACAAAATATAAAATAAAAATAAAAATAAAAACAAATTTATTTGAAGTGCATTTTTTTAATATAATATCACATTGCATTACATTTAAATAATATTATATTTTTAAATATATTTAAAGGGGAAATTGATAATTTGTAAATGAGTGCTTTTTGTCAGGACAACATCATATAAATTTGGTCCTTATATGTAAATAGCATTTATATATTTGAACTAGATGTGTTTCAAAATTTATGTTCTATTGGATTCATTCATTGTGTTAATAATCCCGCTGTAATTTTGATGGTTTTGATCCTCTTAATATAGTAGATTCATTCATTGTGTTAATAATCCGGCTGCAATGTTGTTGGTCTTGATCCATTAATTGAGTGATGTCGTTTATGTGATAGGAGTCAAGTCATTGGACTTGTTTTATAACAATAAACAATAATTTTTGTTTAATAAATAATCAGTATGCATTTTTAGTGCAATGTTTAAAAGGTTAATTGTGTTGAGAGACGCAGTTAGCTCAGTATGAGTATGACCTTGTAAGTATGTACATGGCAAAGTTAGATTTTAGTTAATGTGTACCCACATAAAAATAAAAATATTAAAAATAAAAATAATGTTTATTTTTTGTGCTATTCAATAAAAATTGAAAAAATTAATATCTTGATTTAATTCATTCATTTTTTTTCCAAGAATTTTTTTATAATCATATTTTTTTCAGAAAATTTACCATATTCAATTTCTTAGTATTCTTTATAAAGTGATACCATTTCTTATCAAAGTAAAAATGTTAATTCAAATAAAAGATCCAAGATATTAATTCACAAAGAATCCAAAATCTAGCTCCAAAATCTTTTAATATTTCTTTTAATTAATTATTTGTAAAATTAATCTTTTAAAGGAAAACCATATCTCATGAATTTATCAAAATCTATAAGTCAAAGTTGTGATGTTTGAAAATATTAATTTGATCGAGTTTTATTATAATTTTTGTTAGCATGCCATGTAAAAAATAGAATTAAATCTAATATTAATATTGAAATATTAACATCCATATTGATATTATTTGTAAATCAATATCCATGTAACATTTATTATTAACCTGATACTTTGAATTAATAAATTTGAATATTTGTTATTAATATGTTTAATTATCAAGATATTATTATCTATATTATAATGGGAGGGAGACAAGTAGATTGATTAAAGGTGGAAGATATAAGGGAATGAGAGAAGAGAGAGAGGGGAGGAAAGGGCTTTGAGAGAAAGAAGAGAGTAGGGGATAGAGAGATGGAGTTGGAAGGAGAGAGAGGAAGGGAAAAAGAAAAATAGAGATATAAAAGTAGAGAAAGAGAGGAAGTTACAAGGGAGATAGAGAGAGAGTGTGTGTACATTTGGGGGTGAGATAAGAGACAAAGAAGGAGAGATAGAGAGAAGGGGGGAGAGAAGGAGAGAGGGAGGGAGATAGCGACAGAGTTAGAGGGTGAAGAGAGAGAGAGAGAAAGATGAAGGGGAGAGACATAATGAGGTGGGAGAGAAAGGGAGAGAGAGGAAGGAAGAGAGTGAGCATAAGAGGCAGAGGAGGAGAGATGAAGGGAGAAAGAGAGGAAGGTAAGAAGAAAGACATGGAGAGAGGAAGGTGGAGAGATAGAGAGGGAGTGATAAGGGAGATGGAGAGAGAGAGGGAGAGTGAGGAGAGTAGGTGGGAAGAGAGATAGAAGGGGGGAGAGGGGGTTAGAGGGAGAGAAGGGGAAGAGAGAGAAAGATAAATAGGGAGAGGAAGAGGGATGGACAAATAGTTAGATATGGAGAAAGAGTGTGTATATGACACCCCATGGATACTTTATGAATTACAATAGTTTTTTAATATTTACTTTTCATTTTTATTGTTTCTTTTATGACAAACAGTTAGATCAATTAGAAACTCTCTCCTTTCCCATAAAGTAAGATGGTTCGAAGGAAGTCATATCTTTTTGGAGGAAAAGAGCCTAAGGAGCCAGAGATAGAGAAGAAGAGAGAGGTAAAATCCCGACATAGGACATTGTGCAGGTGAGTAGAACGCTGCAGAGTTTTAAGGAATGCTTGAGCTAGACTTTAAGCTAGTCGAACCCTTAAAAAAAATCACGTGAGTTAAGAATTTGAACTGAACCAGGTGGTCTTGATGTTTGGAAGTTGGATAACTCAGGGTTTACACCTATATTGTCTAGATGAGTGCGGGGGGGGGGGGGTATGTTATTCCCAACCAGAGACTTCCTCGTTAATTTTGCACTGCAAACAAAAGACTAGATAAGTATAATTATATGAATGTATTTTGTTAAGTTCTAAAGACATTCATGACTACATGAGTCTAGAAAATAATTATCTGTGTTACTTAATTTTGAAAAAGTATTAAATACAGTGTGAATGAGAACTCAAACTGAATTCCAATAGAGTGTAGAATAATAGTTTTGTAGAACTCTATTAAATTGTGTGAATGATGTGAGAAACTGTGTGAATGATGCAAATAAATGGAAGTATATTTTCCTTCTATTTGCATAAAAGAAACTGGAACAAATAAGGCCATGGTTACAAGAGTAAATTGCCATACATTTATTCCAAAGGAATTTAAATTAAACATAATATACATTTCAACAGTTAAAAGATATAAGGGTGTTTCCATGCGAAGGTTCTAGTAAGCCTTGAGTCAAGATGCTAGGGAGCCTATTGAAGACAATGAAAAACCATCACCACAATACCTCTAGGCAGCAATATAAACCGACAACAAGTTCAGTCCACCTTGCAACCATGAATTATGAGTACAGGCAAAATATTTAGGGAACACATACTTAAAAATCATATGCACATATGAATCAAAAGAAAACTAATGTTATCAGCCAAGGAGATTGGGAGAAGAAGCCCGAAGATAGATTCACTTGCCAATTACTTAATGAATAAATACCCTGAAACAACAACATTATGAATATTTAACATAAAGAGAAAACCCATAACTATATATTCTAATTTTAAGGAACGCAATCGAAGGACATAATACAAAATATCTACACAAACAACTGTGCAAAAATAAATAAAAACATGTCGGTAGACTTTAAAATTATATGTAATCAAAATTTATACACAAAATGAGTAAGAAAAGAAACGTTAATGTTCAATTCATAAACCAAACCCCGATAAAGAATAAATAACGACTGGGAACTGATATAATTAAATATATATATATAAAAAAGTTTGTAAATGTCAAACAAAGAAAAGAACAGCTGATGTCGTAATCCTATTAGGGTTTTCTAGTGTATTCATAAGTTAAAGAAAACATAGTACGCAAGGAATTGTGATAAACCATTATAAACCAAACGATCTATAGTTCTGTCCAATCCCTAAGGCATTGCATTAATATAGAGATATAATAATTGAGCTGCTTGAGATTAGACTCTACCACAATATCCCTAATTCCATTGAGTAAGCTGAAGGACAAGAACCTAGAGCAAACATGAGGCAGATGAGTGGTAACATGGCACGACATTGTGAACAAAACTAGAAAGAATGACAATGGGCATACCTGGTAAGCCGAGTACATATTGAAATTAATTCTCAGAAGTTGGACTTCTATTAATTCGAAAAGAACTTACATAACATTGTAATGGAACAATTTACCTGGAAATTACCCAAAATACATTTGCTCTGGTGCTTCCAAATCATGGAGAAAAAAATCATTTCACTTAAGTCAGAAACCTGCAAGTGAGGAATATTAAACGGTAGAGGTATAGGCAACAAACCCGCACCTCGGGAGTACTGGTCACAAACTCCACCGCTACTCCTGGCGAAGGACTCTGACCTGCATGTCAAACCCTTGAAGAGTCGGTTTGGGTGGTGTAGAATCCCATAAAAAACAAATTTCAGGAAAATGGGTTGAAGAGGAAGGAGAGTAAGACTTAGTGGTTTCCATAAGGATGTTAAAGCAAAAACCCGCACCTGATTGATTAACCCTGTTGTAGACTCAGCAAAACCCTAAATTCGTATGACGGAATGAAAGAAGACTTGAGAACTAGAAGAGGACAATTACCCCATTGGTTTTTGCTTTCATCGTAACCGTCGGATCAAGTGAGGCAGCTAGACGGTGGATGTGCACCCTGGTGGTCATGGCATAAATTAAATTACATTCCAATGTTTGTAGGATGTTAAAAGGGTCAATCCAAAAGCCATAAATCATTGTAATTAAAACATATGATATAACTATGTTATCCACGACATGTTAATTCTTGGGCCATAGTCACTATATATACATATATGTTATCACGTGTGGACAAATTCCTAAGGTGGGGCTATTAACATAATTTGTAGTAAGTGACCTTTGAATAAGGTGCGCTATGAATCATATATCATCGTTTTAATAAATGTTAAGTACATGTGTAAATAAATATATAGTTAATTTTTTTTTGGTGATAAACGTTAGAAATCGTATTAGATCAAAGTTTCAACACTGTGTCCAAGTGGGTAACTAAGATTCATAAAATTGTTACTGTAGACATAGTACGAAACATGATGCGGAGAGGACTGAACCTCAGGTAAGGTCCAATGTACCTTACATGGAGACAAATCTCGAGATATGGGTACAATTGGGAGAGGAATCTTGGCAAGAAAATGAAACATTATTTGAAATAGTCCAACAACTGTGGGTTGAGATGACCAACTTAAGAGTTGATGATGAAAGGATGAGGAAGGAATAAGAAAGGATCTTGAAAAGTTTATGAGATAGACGAAACCAATGGGGAACCAACTGAATTACTTGAAATGGAAATCATGCAAAGATACTTTGGCACAAAGAATACAATAAGGGATTATATTGGGGTGCAATGACAAAGAGGGGAAATCTGACAATGTCTCAAGTGAGAGAGGATTTAAAAAACATAATGTTGAACTTCAAGGGGAGTTCAAGAAGATAAAATCGCTAGTATTTGATGGCAAAGTTTAAGAAGTAGTCGAGGATTGGTTGATCAATATGAATAAATATTTTCAAATATATGAATATCATAATAATTGGAAAGATAGGTTGGAAATTTACGAGTTGCGGGGTAAGGCTACTATGTGGTGGGAAGAGGTCAAAATTGTTCAGGAAATTGAAGAATATGAGATAACATGGAGTGAATTTCAGAAACATTTTAAAGATAAATATCTAACTGAATGCTTCTATGATGAAAAATCAGAAGAGTTCCATGACTTGAGACTGGGACAATTGACTGTGGATGAATTCGTAACCAAATTTACGTATTTTCTAAGATACAGTCCATTCATTCTGGAGGAGAAATCTAAGATACAATGTTTCATTAACAGCCTCCCCATTTTTATGAAGGAGAAACTAGAGTTTGACAATCTAAAAATGATGGACAAAGCTACCTGGAAGGCTCATATCTTCTACCAACAAATGAAACAGAAAGGGGAAGGTAGTAGAAGTGGGCTGAACAGAAAATGTCAAAAAAAAATCCAGAACCTTCGAGGGGAAAAATCCACTAATGGAAAGAGTATGAAAAGGAAACCATGGTCCAAAACAGTCAGAACAAATTGGCAAAAGTTTGGATTGCAAATTGAAGTCAAGCAATCATATGTGGCAAGTCGACCGGAACCTAGTAAATAGGAGAAACCCGCTTTCCAGTACTAGGGTTATGGAGAGCCCCACTATTACAAAAATTGTCCTCACCGTACCTGCCCCAAAAAAGCTGCTAATATTCAAGAAGCCTCCATGGTAGGGGAAGTGGTTAGGAGAATTCCACATATTAATGCAACTTTAGATGATAACGAAGTCGAATATCAACCTACAATGATAGAAATTAAAGCTAATATATCTGAACATTGTGTTTCTACTTTAATTGACCGAGGTGAAAGCCTAAGTTACATCAGTTCAAAGTTAGTAGAATTGTGTAAACTATACAACATGAGATCCAAAAACCCTCGTTAGTGAAATTGGCTATTGGATTCAAGCGAAAGGTGGCTGCTAAAGTGGGAAACTGCTCTCTTGGAGTAGCAGGACAAGAAAATGTAGAAGACTTGAACATCTTGCCTTTAGGGGAATATAATGTATTGGTTAGAGAAACATGGGTCGGTGGTAAATTCCAAGGATAGAATTGTAAGTTTCCTTGATGATAATGGCAAAAGATAAGAAATCCAAGGAATAAAAAGAGGCACTAAATTACGAACTATTACTGCTAACCAATTAGGAAAATGTATTCAGAAAGGCTGTTAAATATGTGATGTTCAGGTAGGTTATAAAAATTCTAAAGATAAAATAACCTCCTTGGAAAATGTACTAATTATTTGAGAGTTTATTGATGTTTTTATAGAGGAAATGCATGGGATTCCACATAATCGGGATATTGATTTTACCATAGAATTAATTCTGGGACTGACCCTGATGTCAAGGAATTCGTTCGTATGAGTATACCCAAATTAACAGAACTTAAAATGTATCTGCAAGAACTTATCGATATAGGTTATATTCGCCCAAGTGTGTCACCTTAGGGAGCCCTTACTATTAGTAAGGAAAAAGGATGGTATATTGCATTTATGCATTGACTGTAGACAACTAAACAAGGTGACTATAAAAATTAAATACCCTCTACCAAGGATTGATGATTTATTTGACCATGTTAAAAGGGTGAGGGTGTTTTCAAATATTGATTTACAGTTGGGGTATCATCAAATACAAATTAAATATGAAGACATATGTAAGAAAACATTCTAGACTCATTACGGTCACTATGAATTCGTGGTGTTACATTTTTGGCTCACTAATGCCCCTACAAGGATTATGAGTTTGATGAATGGTATATTCCATGCTTATTTAAGAAAATTTGTTTTAATTTTCATTCACAATATTATGATCTACTTTAAAAATTTGGAGGACCATGAAAAACATTTAAGAATCGTACTACAAACTTTACGGGATAACCAACTATATGCTAAATACAATAAGTGTGATTTCTTTAAACATCCCGAGAAGATCGAAACAATCATGGAATGGCATGTCTGTTATCCGGGAATAGTGTCCACTCGAATGCTGCTATTCCCACTAAGATGGGTGGCTATCTTAGAAACAAACAATCAAAGTCTATTGTTGTTTCCTTTTATGAAAATAG